>CBVK0103855001.1:0-11963 GCA_900067695.1 Picea abies
AAATTGCCAGAAAACTATTTTGAGCCAGTTGGAAAAGGTGGGTGGCCATTGATATCCACCTAAATCATGTCTTGCCATTATGGTATCTCGAGTTCTCCCTATGAAAAATTCACCAAATTCATGCTCTATGTTTGAGATGAATTTGTCCCATATGATTGTAATGTTAAAACCATTTTGAATCAAATGTTGGACACTAGCTGGTATATCCTATATCAAATGTGGTGCATAATTGAATGTTTAAGGCATATTGATTGCATTTTCCCTATAACATACAACATTAGATTTATCAATATGCCTACATGCAGTATATGTTATAACAACGTTGTCTGGTCTAAGTTGAAGTCGTTGTACAATGAAGTGGCATTAACAACCAACTTTAATGCTTTGGTGTGGATTGCATTTTTTCTTTGTAGAGTCTAGTGCATTCATGGTAATTTTCCGTGTGGGCATCAAACCATATGCACACCAATAGCTATATACAGAAAATTACAAGAAATTAGATAAAATATTTATGCATGTTTGACATAGTGAACTTGAAATAATAATTTATAAATTTATTGAAGAAAAATATAAAGACTCGCATAGCATACTATAGATATGTTCCAAATTAGTCTCTTTGACATCCTCCATTTTTCTACTTTGTTTATTCTGAACAACAAATTGAGTAGGTGCACCTTCACTCGATTGCTCCCCATTTATAAAATCCTCAAGTCGATAATACAAAATAATTTGGACTTGGTCCCCCAAACTTCTATCCATGTCAAATCTTCTGCTAAAAACTCCATCATATCTTCTAGGTCTTGAACCTCCAACTCATTAATTTCTTCCCACTTCTTCATTCTTGAAATCCATATACAAATCACATAGAAAAAGAATTTGGTTTCAATAAGTACTATAATGTTATCTAATGCATTTTTTCATAGTATGAAGATTTAATTTATTCAAAACTAGTTAAATAAATTTTTGAATTTGCTAAACAGAATGAAAAGTTATTCTTAAATTAAATTGCTCTAAATTATTTTAAATTTCTTAATCTTGTATTATTATTAATATATATTATTAAGATAGCAAAATCAATATCAATTAAAAAAAGTTATATTATTTGAGTTTGAAAAATTTATAATAATATCTTAAATTTTATTATAAACATAATGCAGTGTTCCCTACTACTAAACCCAATAATTTAAAATTTTATGATACCATTAAAATTAATGCAATGCAACATGCTAAGACACTCATGCATCTAACAACATTACAAAGACATGAATGCAATCCCATTAAACATTCACACAACAACACAATCATTGCTTAAAACTCAGAGTAAATACACAACAAATAAATTCCACAATTAAATGCAATGAATTGAAGATTTAACATGCATTTAGCATCATTATGAATGCAACCCAACATACATACAAGCACAACTGCATATAATTCACTCAAGAACGGAGTATACACGCAAAAATTAAATCCAAATACAAACAATGAGACATAGATAAAACACTTATCTTTTTAACCAAATGTGCAACTAGATGGAGGGGACAAACGTTCCACCCAACCGTAGATTTGTTGCTCCAAATATCAACAACAAATCACCCCCGAGTTGGGGCTACAAGTTCATAGGAAAGGGGTGTCTCTCTACTGTCCACTCACAACCCAACACAACCCACATCAAGCTAATTTTTCCTACAACTATCCAAATCCTCCAACTTTCTTCCCCTCAACCTGCACAACTTAAGGAATGAGACCCCCCTTCACTGCACACAGTCCATGAGGCCTTCCCATTTCCCTTCAGGGCTCTAGCATAGGTTGGCTAGGAATCTCTCTTTATGGGGACTCTAGGGATGTCAACTACAACATAAAATTGATAGCAACAACTCACTGCTCTAGATAAAACTCTCACATAGAAAATTCACTCTATAAGCCTAGAAACCTACTTCTTTTTAGCTCCAAACAACTACCACACATGGCCATTATGGTTGCCTTCAAGATTCAACTATTTTTTCTCTCTTGTTGTCTCAAAACTGCATGTAAAAATTGTTCTCTTTTCCCATATGAATTTCCTTTTCTCCCATGCATGTTAACTCTCCCAATTCCCAAGGTTGATTGTACTAATCCCCCATGCTCTCATCAACTGTGTGAAGTGACTTTTCACACCCACCCTCTTACATGTGTTCAATGATTGGGGCTTTCATACACTCAAGAGGAAATTAAAAGGTTTATACACAATGATAATTTTAGAAAGTGGGTTGATATTAAGAGACATGGGTAATTTCCTACTTGGACCCCTTCTTAGGCTCTCCCCTTCTCTCGTGGAAACTTATCCCCCATTACTCATTCCACTTCCGTCTACAGTTGGTGATACATTTATTTTATTATTCTTGATATATAATGTTTACATATTACATAATCGGGCCCATGACCATATATCATATTTACATTATACATCGCTAAACTGAGGATTAAAACTGAGGATGTTACATTCCCTTCCCTGTACAAATTGCACCATCCTTGGTGCACAACACCACTTTGACATTCATATGCAAAATTTACATCACAGTACTTGACACTTTTGCAAGTTCACAACTCCTGCAACAATTCCAACCAATAATCTCTCATTCCCCTCAACCTGAACAACCCAAAGAAGTCTACCCCTTTCTCTGCATCACAGTCCCTCAAGTTGTACCACTTCCTTTCCAAGGCTTCAACATAGATCAGACAGGATGTCACTCCAAGAATTCCAACTACCAAAACAGAGCCTTGCATACTTATATACAAATATACATTCAACTTTCTTCATAATTTTAAAAAACTTGAGGGTACTCTTGTTGATCTCTTTTCTTGTTAAGGACAAGAGGCAACCTCGTAGGGTATTATTATAAGGAAATTATTAATATCCCCTCTTCGTTTTTATAGAGGTGGTACTCCTCTTTTTCACTTAGATTTTCAATATACTTATTAAAATAATAAATTTAAACATTCATATCATCTACACTTGAGAGTGGACTAGGTGGTAAAATAACCAAAAGTATTGCAAATAAGTTATAACTGAAAAATAACAGCCTTAATTGAATATACATGATAACTACATCCATTCCATCAAATCCATTCATTTGAGCAACGAGGAAAAAGATTTGAAGCAAGACTCATAAGACGAAAAATATATTGGTGGTCCAAAAACATAGGGATTTAAATGGTTTCATTCATTTAATAACATAGGATGCATGGGAAAAACATATTTGAGACCTCATGCTTATATAAAAATCAGAAATCACAAAAGTTATGAACTCCTGGAATAGCTCTCTACGAGAGTCTTTAAAAGAATATTACACATAGATTGTTCAACTTTGAATAAAATCTTTGCCTTCAACACAACATAATATTCCTGATACTTAAACGATAAAAATAATGTGTTCGTCCAAATGGACTGGGATGGGGCTCCCATGGAACAAATATAGTAGCAGACCTGGAAGATGAAAAGAAAAGGCAATCAAGGATAGACTTTATTAGTAAACAGTAAATCAAGAAAGCTAGATGATCACAGATTGGGAAGAAGGAAGGGAAATACTTCAAAAATGAGTGTACTCAAATAAATGAAAGTGGAATGATGGATGGATCTCCCTCTCTCTTTTTTCTTTGCCAAGTCTTCATATATATAATTAAAACTTGATTCCTTTTGGTTCAGTTGCTTGTCCGATCAATTATTTGTTTCAATGAGCTCTTGAGCCACTCTTCGATATACTCTTTTAATGGTGGGATTGTTATGTTTTGTTTCACCCGGAGCAAGAATATTTCATTTTACATTGCTTTGAACTCAGAGCGTAATTATGGAATTGATGACAGATGGTATTCATTATCATTCACAAAATTAACTAGCCATCGTTTAATTTTGTCCCATGGAAAGTTAGTGATATTATCAAACTCACTAACCCATGAAGTTTTGAGTATGTTTAGCTTCGTTTTCAATTGCTCATTGGTTAATAACTTGGATTTTTTAACCAATTGTGGGCCCTCGAGTTTCTTAACTATTTCAAGTGATTTAAAAATTGAATCACTTCTTTTTTCATCAACCTTTTTGTAATTTGTAATTAATTTCTGCAAGATTTCTATTATTGCCAACCAACCGACCTTTACTTGTTTTATTCTATTATCCAAGGGCAAGTCTTGTTGTTTCCTAGTGAAGTCACTCATATTTGTCACTCATACCACAAATGTGCTTAGAGTGTTTTTATAGAAAAAACTCATCATTTTCTAAATCATGTTCTAGATATTCCATAAAATAAGCAATTCTTTGTGCCAAATTCCTCAAGCTAGTGTTGACTTCACATGTCTCTAAGATGATATTGAGTCATTTATTTGTGTTTTCTATGACATACATCCTTATGTCATTTAACAACTTGGTAACTTTCCTGACTTTAGATGTCGTTCCTGGTGCATCTTGTGGAACTGGATTTGGAGCAATGATGGATATTGGTTCAACAAATAACAGTTTAGGACTGAGGGCGTCCTCCAGTTCACTTATTCTCATTTTTAATTTAATATTTTCATGCTCTTGATCATAACTGAAATGAGCTAGAGAATCTCCAGTAGTTAAATCCAACTTAAGAATTCTAGAGGGTTCGACACGAGAGACATCTACCTCTGAATTCCATATTTCGGTAACCTTTTTATTTTTAACATGAACTCTTTCAATTTGCAATTTCTTTTCCTCTTTATTGTACTTGGTATTGTCTAAGGTCAATGATTTTTCTTCAAACAAAATTGGTTCATGTCGATACAATTCTTCTGCTATATGTTGGTTCTCCGCAATCTGTAATGCAACCCACTCAAGTACATTGTTATCATCAACCTCCATTTCAACAACATCATTCATTGGGTCCTTAGAACTCTGAGTACTCTTGTTGCCAATACTCCTTTTTCTTTTAGTCTGTGCAACAGTGTGTGTTTTTTCAATATTTAATGAGGGGGGCCATCTTTATCATCTCCTCCTGCACACCTTTCATTACTCTCTCCTTTACCCATATTAGGCTCTTGGGCTCATTGAGCAGAGGAGGAGCTCTTGTGTTGGAGGGAAGTAGAGCTAGTGCAAGTGCTAGTCTATGTTCTACCTTTTTGCTTTGATTTTCTCTCTTGATTCTCCCTCCTAGATTCTATCTTTTTGACTTGGGTGTTTGAACTAACTTGTGTAACCAAGTCATCATCACATATCTGTTTATCTTTTCTGAAAACTGATTTGCTGGTATTTTTTTCATTGTCATCAACTTCCTCCATATTCTATACTATTCTTGTGAAACTATTATTGTAACCAATTGAAGATAAGTGAGAAGAAAACATTCCTTCAAGGTTGAAACCCTTGCAAGCTTCAACTTCGTTCAAATGGAACAAAGTCAATAATTCAGAAATATGGGTCAAATGGGTTAATCACTTGACTGAAATGTCGACAACATGGAAACGTAAGGAAATTAACTGTTGTTTCCTCTTTTTATAATAGGAGGAATACCATGACTTATACTGTTTGCACACTTCAAAGATAAAATACATATCACTAACAAAATTGGGAAGAGTTGATAAGAGATCTCATTTGAGATAATCTCGGCCCAATCAAATTTTACTTCCTTTTGAAAGGAGAAATATAACACATATAAGACATACCTTGGAATATGAGATGTGGATTCTTGTTCCATCAGTCGTAAGAAAAGTCAAGAGAAATAACAATATGGCTTAGATAGTAGGTTAATATCAACTTGAGTAGTATTAATTGGCATGGTAACATATGATGCTAGGAAATCCTTTAACAAGTTCGCACCACCACCCTGTGAATATAAAAAGGAATCAACTTCCGAAAGATGGAGGACTTTATTCAGGGTAGGAAGTCGAAGCATTCTTTTGAATATATTTGGAGTTAGGAGAACTAGGTTCTTTCCTTCTGCAAGAACTAGAATCAACCTACATTTTGAGTTGAATTTACTTGCACAGAAAGAAACTAGTTCTCGAAAGTCGAAAGCTTCATGCATGTAATCGACCTTTACCAGATCAGTTTGTCCAAATCTTGCTAGTAAGCGTTTTCTCAGGAGAGAGGCTTGGATACCACTGATATGCAACTGACCAATGGAAATATTTGTTCTAACGAGCGAGAGAGTTGACGTTGTCTCCACATAATGCTTCATTTCTTCTTCTAGGTGCCATATTTCCCACTTCTTTCAATATGCTTTGATATATGTGAAAATTATCAATATGAGTTATGGATCTTAAATTGTTTAACAAATAAATTTATAAACAATCCTTAAAGAGATATCCCTTCAACATGTACAATTTATTTAGGAACACACGCGAACCATAAATAGAAATTATCCTCGATAAGAAAGTGCTCCATGGAAAATCAGGATAATTAATCATCCTTTACTGCTGATAACCATCTCTTTCCTTATGAGTCAGAACCTTATTAGAAGTAATGCAGAGAAAAGGTGACGCAAAGACATAGGATAATGCGGGGTTGGTGGAAATTAAAAAAAGAGAGAGGCTAAGTATGGAGTATTGCAGAAGAAAAGAGTACAGGGTGTTAGAAAAATGGCTAATTACTGGAGCAAAATGGGGATTGCGAAAGTGCAGAGAGAAAAATGGGGATTGCGAAAGTGTGGAGGAAAAGATATGTATTGAATTCTTTACATGAGAAAAATTTTAAAATAATCTAAGTGTTTACTCATGCGGAACGACAGGTACGCGGAGTGTGAAGAAAAGACCCGGTGGGAGGAATCTTCGGATGGCAAAAATCATAAAAATGACTAAGTGTTGAAAACATATGATTTCTTCTAAGAAGTAATATGGAACTATGAGAGTTATATGGGGTGCAGAGGATTATGGATTGGGATGAAAAGATGGGTCTTTCGCATAGTAATACTTAACATAAAATGAAAGGTTACGACATGAAAATCGATCAACATATCCTCCCGCATGGTCTCCTCATGATCCCCCATAGCATCTTCAAAACCATAGTAGGTCCATTGAAAGTTTACCAGGCCGATGGCTTTGTTCCTGAGCACTTTGACTTTCTGGTCCATGATGTGTACTAGTTCCACCCAAAAGTCCCATTCATGATCCATATGGATCACAGTCTAATCAATTATGTGGTTAGGATCAAACACATATTTCTTCATTAAAGACACATGAAATAAATTATGAATTATCATGGATGTAAGCAATGCAAGTATGTATGCAACTGAGCCTATCTTCTCTAAAACTTCAAATGACCCACAATTTATCGCTGCCAACTTTGGGCAACTTTTCAATCTTAGCGAGTTCCTTTTAACTTTTACTTTTAGAAACACATACTCGCCCACTTTGAATTCCCTGTATGTCTTTCTTTGAACTGCATAACTATTTTTCTTGTTATGTGCAACCTTCACATTTTTCTCGATCTTTACCATATGCTCTTCCATTTCCTTTAGTAATTCTAGCCCAATAATTGTTCTATCAGTTAGGTTTTCCCAACTTACTAGCATGTTGCATTTCCTGCCATACAAAGCTTCAAATGGGCTCATCTTCAATGATGTTTGATACCCATTATTATAAGCAAAATCAACTAGATGAAGGAATTCTTCCCACTTAGAAGGCTTGTCCATCACATACATTCTTAACATATCTTCAATTATCTGGTTAGTCCTCTCTGTTTTCCCAGCTGACTCTGAATGATATGTTGTACTAAACTTCAATTTAGTCCCAAATCCCTTAAATAATCTCTTCCAAAAGTTAGAAGTGAACTTGGGATCTCTATATGACACTATTGCCTTAGACACACCATGTAGCCTAGCAATTTCCTTCATACAAATCTTTGCAATATTGGCTGCATTGTGAGTCGTTTTCACTGGTATAAAATGTGCAACCTTTGTAAGTTTGCCCACCACTACCATAATGTAATCATGCCACCTTGTTGTTCTCGACAACTTGGTGATGAAATCTATTCTAACTACCTCCAATTTCCATTCATGAATGGGAAATGGTTGTAATAATCCTACTGGATACTTATGTTCAGTCTTCACTTTCTAACATTTCATGCACCTAGTTATGTAATCAACCACATATTTCTTCATTCCTGACCAGAAATATTGACTTCTTACTGTTGTAATTATCTTCTGGTACCTAAAATGTCCACAATAGGGTACATTGTGCATCTATTTTAGCACCATATTTCTCAATTCTTGAGTGTTAAGAACATAAACTTTGTTCCTAAACAAGAGGATTCCATCTTCTTCCATCTTGTAATGTTTGTATTTTTCTTGTATATTATTTTGTTGTAAGCTTTATTTAACTTGTTCTCTTATAGATTCTAGAGTTATGTCCTTTAAATATGTCTTATACATACTAATGGTTACAACATGTGTTTCATACACCCTCCTGCTAAGTGCATCGACCTCTTTATTCTCATTTCCCTTGATGTGCTTGATCTCAAAGTCGTATTCACTAAGAAATTCCAACCATCTTGTTTGTGTGGCATTCGATATTGGCTACTCAAACAAGTGTTTCATACAACTATGATCTATCTTCAGCTCAAACTTCATGCTCATGAGATAATGCCTCCACATTTTTAAGGAATGAACTATGGTTGCCAACTCTAAGTCATGGGTAACATAATTTATTTCATACTCCTTAAGCTTCCTTGACTCATAACACATGACATGTCTGTTTTGTGTAAGGACTCCACCAAGCCCTTCCTTTCATGCATTCGCGCACACAACAAAATCTTCATTTGGACTGCAACCTTTATAATAGGTGAAATAGTAAGGAAACTCCCTTCACATTTGGTGGTCCATTCAAACTTGGTTCCCTTCTTTTGCAGTGAAGTGATCAGATGTACGACCTTGGAAAATCCTTCAATGAATCTCCTATAATATCCAACTAACCCCATAAAATATCTCACTTCTGAAACATTATTTGGTGCTGGCCAACTTTTGATTATTTCAATCTTCTCAGGGTCCACCGCTATGCCCTCTTTTGAGACAATGTGGTCCAAATAACGATTTTTTCTTTTGATAGAAAGTGTACTTGCTTAACTTGGTATACAGTTGGCAGTCTCTCAACACCTATAGCACCAACCTCAAATGTTTCTCATGCTCCTCCTCTGTCTTGGAGTAGATAAGAATATCATCCAAGAAGACAATGACAAATTTGTCCAAGTAATCCATGAACACTCCATTCATTAGACACATAAAATTAGCTAATGCATTTTTCAAGCCAAATGGCACCACCACAAACTCATAATGGCCATACCTTGTTCTGAATGTTGTCTTACTGGTGTCTTCTTCTCTGATTCTTACTTGATGGTAACCTGACCTCATGGATATCTTATAAAATATCCTTGATCCTTTTAGTTGATAAAAAATATCATCAATCCGTGGTAGAGGGTACCTATTCTTTACAATAACTTTATTAAGCTTTCTGAAATCAATACACAACCTCAGAGTTCCACCATTTTTCTTCACAAAAAGCATCAGGGCACCCCAAGGTGAGACACTTGGGCATATGTATCCCTTCTTCAACAATTCTTCTAGCTACATTTGCAATTCATTAAGCTCTAGTGTGCTCATTCTGTAGGGAGTTTTGGACACTGGGGAAACTCCAAGAATTAAGTCAATATCTCTTTTTGGTGGAAATCGTAACAACTCCCCAAAAACATCTTCATTCCTTCAATCTAGATAGTCTTTAGGACTTGGCTTCATGTCTTTTGTTGACTCTTTCATATGGGATGCATATATTTGGCACCCTTTTATAAAACTTATTTTTATCTACAATGCTAAAATCTCTCTAATGGATATAGGTCTTGGAATACCTTGCATCATCTTGGAATTCCCTTCCTCATCAAGGCATGTGAAGGCCTTGTTGTAGCAATCCAGGAAAACACAATGCTTGTCCAACCAATCCATACCAATTAGACAATCATATGACCCAAGTGGTATGATGTTCAAATCTTCCTTAGTGCTAATTCCATTCATGCTTACTAGGAAATCCTTGACAAGTTCGTTGATTTTTCTCTTGGTTCCAATGGCTAGTTGAACCAACCAAGAGTTTTCATACTTACATCTCTTCAATTAAAACCTTTCAACTATATTTTGGATCTATGTAGCTATGACTAGCTCAAGAATAAAATAAAATGGCTATGGGATGATTATCAATGTTACCTTCCACCTCAATCATGTGGGATTGGCACTTTACTTGTCTGTTGATCAAGGCTACATAAATCCTTGGCATGCTCCTGCCCACATCATCCACTATATTAGCTTCTTAAATGTTATGCATAGTCCTCAACCTCTCTTCCTTATGAGGACAATCCTTGTACAAGTGGTCTCCTTCACATCCCCAACACTTTATGGGATGTTGTCTTGGCCTTTTCCCCAAGGGATCTATCATTTTGTGTTCACATTATGCCGATTGTCCTTATTGATATGCTTGAGAGTTGTTCACGATGAAAGATAGATTGAATCTTTTCTTTCTCTGGTCCATATTTATTTATTTCTTATCATCCCAAGCCTTTTGGAAAGTTGACCTTCATTTGCTTAGCTCATACAAATGCTTATATTTTCTTATGGTTTCTTCCAAGTTCTTAGGCTCATCAAAATGAATTTTATCACTATAAAAAGAAGGTATCCCACTTACAAATATTTGGATTTTTACCTTCTCATCCTTTATGAAGCCAACATACCTCAAAAATTCAAGGAATATCCTCTCATAGTCATCCATTCTCATACTCCCAAGCTTGATTTCAAAGAACTCTTGCATTTTCTTGTCATAATATTGCTCTGACAAGTATTTCTTCTAAAAATACTTTTTGAACTCCTTCCATGAGATCATCTTCTCATCAATGTGCTTAACCTTCATTAGTTGATCCCACCACATAGATGCTTTTCCTTGAAGATGGTAGATTGCAATTTTGGCTTCTACATTTGATGAATAATCATGCAAATGGAAATATTTCCTCGTGATTAACAACCAGGATTCCACATCTTCTTCCTTCCTATGCTCTCAATCAAAATATGGTGGCTTGAGCTTTCTAAGATCTCCTTGCAAAATATCTGATCCATGTCTCCTCCTATGATGTCTGACAAGGGACACACTTGGGGTGCTCTCTAACCTTGAACGCGCATGTGCTCTTCTGGCCGAGTGTCTTGGTGAATGATGGTGATGCTGATGTCTACTAGCACTGCTTGTTCTTCTAGATTCCCCATGCTCATCCCTCCTGTAACATCCTACTCTACTGAGCACATGTTATCGAGTTATTCTTTGAGGACACTTGCATGCAAATGATCTGGTTATAGTACAATGTTATTTGTTTCGACTATGGAGTTTACATGATGATGATGATGGGTTGTGATTTATTGTTACTTGATATATGTATTGACAGATGCTATCGACGAGTTTTCCCTGAGTGTGCAGGACACTTGACAGATTGTGGATGCCAATGGAATCAACAAACTACCTTGGACTCCATATTGAGTTGAGGAGTGGATTGTGTTGGGTTTGAGTATTCATTTTATGCATATGTGACATATGATTGATTTGGTATGATTATGTATATTGATTATTGACAGTGTTTTGTCAATGGATGCATGCTGACGATGCTTTATAATCTGACTCACATAAGGAGTAAATGGGCCATGCACAACAAACCACACATTGAAGGAGAGGTGTGGCAGAGTCCCTATCACAACCTACTAGCACTCTTGACGTGGCTCGAATTGTAGGTTAACGATTACCTAGTTCGAGAGGTCCACGATGTTGTGAGGGTAGACTGAGATAGTAGATCACGAAGTTTTCTAAGGGGCGCACAATAAAGCAGAGTCATTATTCCTTAGAAGCCCATGGTCTCTCACAAGGTCGCCCGAGTGGAGTGCCGACTCCAAGGGTTGGACAACTACCAAAACCAGTCAAAGGCGAGTGGCACCCTTGGAGCACGGAGGTGTGTCTTGAAGGGC
>CBVK0103857098.1:0-11994 GCA_900067695.1 Picea abies
TGTTTCCGCTGCATTTTACAGTTTCAACTTATTTCATTATTGAATAGAAAGCCAATTTTACTGTATCTCTGTTATTTTGTGTTAAGCACCTATTGATAATCTGTATTCATTTCATTCTGCTCATAAAATCTGGATCACCCCTCAATACAATTGACAAAGTTAAGTCTAAACCCAACATGTAAGAGTACCAATTTAATATAAGACCAACTCACCTTGACAAAGGCATTGGAAATATCAAACTTGATAATAAAAGAGGGCATATTCTTCACCTTTATGGATTGTAGACCTCGATAGGCTTTGCCAACAACAACATGAATTCAATTATTGTTGAAAAAACCAATTTTTTTCTCGGAAATGGTGGGAGACATGATGGGCTTGAGTCTTCTTGCAATTACCTTAGAGATTATCTTGTACAAGGGTTTTCATAATGCAAGAGGTCTAAAATCATCAAATGTGACAAGGGCGTCATTTTTTGGGATCATTGCTAGAAAGGTAGAGTTAAGTACTTGTGGCACCTTCCATGTCCTTCTCATTCCTTCATCACATTCAAAAGGTCATCCTGCAACAAGTCATACAATCCCAAATAAAATTCTATGTTCCATCCATCTGGACATGGACTTTAATATTTTTTTTAAAACGAGACTATTGGTTTTATATCCTCCTTAAGAATAGTTCCATCAATTCATTATTATGTTCTTCTTCCACGAATCTTGGGAAGAAGTGGAGAGTCTCACAATTTCTAGAGCATTTGCTTTTTAAGGCTCTTGATACAAATTTTTGAAATGTCTCGTCCCAACTTCTGCAATTTCATTGAATTTATAAACCTTCTCTCCATTCTCCTTTTGAATTTCTAGAATGATATTGGAGTTCTTCCTCATTTTGGCATAGTTGTGGAAGAATTTGGTATTCTCATCATCTTTTGCCAGCCAAACTGCCCTACTCTTTTGTCTCCATTTGGCTTCATCCCAAGCCAATAGAGACTTCTTAGTGGCTTCTAGTTCCTAGAAATTCCTCTGATCGTCGTATAAAAACATACCTCCTGTATTGGATTGAAGAACCTAGGAAATGTGTTCCTCTACTATAGTTACTTGACTTTGTGACTCCTTGGACTCACTCTCGGCCCAATTAATTTTCAACTTATATATATGTTGTGCTTGGATTACACATTTTTCTCTGTGTTAGGGTTGGATTTATTTATGGAAGGTGCTTAGCTCTCCTTTTGTGGTCAGGGTTTACCCTAGCCATCGCTAAGATACATTTTTGGATCTACTTGCAAAGTGTCAAATGGGAGTCTACTCATGAGCTCATGTTGATCCCTAGTTGTCGTTGGAGTTACCTACAAGCTTTGTTTACAAAGTGTTGACTGGGGGGTTAACCTATAACCTAGTGCAAGAGTTGCAGAATCTTGGGTAGCAGAGCATTTGACTCCCAAGATTCAAGGACAAATATTATCATTTGTATATGAGCGAGGCTGTTTTCTTTTTCTTATTTTTTATCAAGGAATAACGAGATTTGATTTTTCACTCTAGACCTGACTTCATGGGATCTAAGGGAATGTATTTGTCTCTCTGGTCCATGTGTGGGTTAGGTTACCACACTTTTCTCTGATTTACCAGGATGAAAGCTCTCTTAAAGATATCATGAACAAGTTGGGTCGATTCATTGATCGAGAACAACCAAAAGGAAATGTTTTCTTTTGTGCAAGAATATATGCGGAGGTGGATCTAGAGAAGGGACTCCTAAAGGATTTACAAATCAATTTAGTTGGGTGGAACCAAAAGAAAATCCTAAATTAAGAGCATATTCCTTTTAAGTGAAATGTATGTCATTTTTATGGCAAATTGCCAAAAATTGTCCAGAAATCCAAGAGGAACAACCTCCCCCAAAGCAACAACCAATAAAATACTATGAGTTCAAGACGATTCCTAGTAGGCATAGAAATTCTCAAGTAAGGGGACACACCAATCAAAGAAATCCCACAAGGGACTCCCTAATTCAAGCGATAGTAAATTCAAAGTTGTTAGAAATCTATATGATTTGGTAAATCTATGGCATGGAGAATGAAATAAAAAGGAAATAGGAATTGTTGAAAGATCCCAACTCTTTGACAACTTATCCTGGTGATGGTGTAGATCCACCTCATTATGATCTAAAGGTTGATGTACTATTTGAAGAGAAGGAAGCAGAGGAGGGAGTGGAGGAAAAAGAGGAAGTAGAGGAATCATAGGAGGGAGAAGAGGAAGTATATCAGATTGGGGAGAAACATGTGGAGCTAGAAGTAACACTGCATGTCCATCCACCTGAGACATCTAAATCTTTATCTTTCACCAGAGCTCCAAATCCCTCCCCTACTCTTGCAAGGGGAAGGAAATCTAGCCAGGACCTGAGAGAATATGAGGCAAAATCAAATATCCTCTTTGGCCATTAGTTAAATTTGGATTCTCCCCTATTTAGGGGGGGATTATAGTCTAAAACCAATAATTACGTTTTGTTTATGCATTCTATTATGTAATCAATTTGTAAGGAGTTATCCTTGTACTTAGGAATATGACGAAAAAAATCTTTGTAGGAAAGTTTTCCTTCTCCCCCCAACCTTTTCAATATGAGGAGGAAAGAATTGCAAGCATTATCTACCTTCAAAAGTTGTGTATTATCAAGTCGTTTGATGTAGCCGCACCACTTTTTTAATAAAAACTCTAATTGTTTATGTTAAAAATAAAAAGTAAAATTATTGTTCATCTTATTTTTATCCTTTCAAGGTTCTCATTGAATTGGTACATGTTTGTGTCCTCACCACTCTCATCATACTTCTTCCATTACTTATTTACAATTTCAAGAAATTCAAAGTCTTTGAACCAATTGTGGTCGAACTTATGTAAGAAAAGGGGTACATGGCTTGAAATTCCCCATATCCCACCCATGACCTAACTCTATCCATTTCCATCAAATCCTCATGCATCAACAATATATTCAATGATTCGAAAATGCCATCAATTCCCACTCTGATATTCCGCTAGGTTGGAGACATTTTAAGTGGCTCCTATCAGAAAGCTTGGCTTCCTTTGTTTTATGTAGGAAACAACTTGCTAAAGGGTCCATCCTTGTGATATCTCCACATAGCTCTCTCATCATAAAATAAAGTTCATATCATCCCCCACACTCACATTTTTCTTTGTATCATCTAAAAGTTGAAAGAAAACTCCCTAAAATCATGTCTATTAATAGGGTATGTAAGCATTAAGAAGGGATAAAAAATATCAACTTCATTTGAGTAGAGTTCAATGTAAATAACAAATGTGGTGAAACTATTGGTGTTCATGGAGAGAAAATACGTGTTCCATCCCATGGCTATTCCATGTAACCTTCCATCCACACTATGAATTGCAAATTCCCATCCTCAGAATGTTAATTTAAGAATTCCTCTCACGATCTCCTTCGTTAACATAGTTTCTTGCAAAAATAAAACTTATGATCTATATACATTGAATATCCATCTACCCAAACCCCTTATGTTAAGGGACATTAAAATCATTTTTTAACCCTAAAGGAGGACCTACATGCTCTGAGGGCCCATTATATTTTTTGTTGCTTCCCATGTTGATTCTCCCTTCACACTTGATGTTGTTCCAAGCTAAGAAAGGACTCCCTAACTAGACTAATTTGGGTGCCAAACTGTCCTCCTACAATTGTTCTTTCACCAATGTCACTCCATTTCTTAGTTGGTCTCGGATGGTATGTATTTTCTTTGATTGGGATAGAGTTCTCGTATGATGTGTTTGAAGTGATTATGATATCTTATCCCAACAAGCCCACATGATTTTTGTTTGGGATTCTTTTTTATCCATCCAAAACTTCAGTTGTTAAATCATTGTCCACCAATCCTAATTTCCCCTTCTTTGAAGCTTCATTGCATACATTCCTTTGCCGTGTTCTAGAGGGTAGATCATATGTATGACAACCTAAACCATCCCTCTCTCGATCATCTTTGTAACTTAGACCCTCCATGTCCATGAGAGACATAACTAGATTTTTGTGGGAGTGGATCATTTTCCCTTCCCCCATTTTTCTTTATTATGTACAAGGTCTACAAAGGATGGTTAATCACATTTCTATCATCAAAATGATCCACATAGTGCGCATACATCATCTGATATTCTTGCAAAGAGTCATAATGTAATTTTTGTTTTAGGAAGGACACGATTTCTTATTTTTTTCTATGTCTTGGAGGATTCTATCTACTATAACCGTGTAAGGTTTTGTAACATCATGATCATAAGACTTACCAATTCCCTCCATTTCCTTGACTACCTTCTCTATGACCTTAAAAGTGGGAGAACACATTGGTGAGTGATCCTCCTCTTCTTCATCACATGGATATGTGATGACCTCTTCATTTGGGATACATTTGTTTGGGCAACTTCTTTGCAAGTGACTGTATAGGTGAAACATGGTGAATAAAAAAAGGATCTTTACACGATCAATTTCTTCTTCTTCTTTTTTAATCAAAATTGAATTGTATTATAATAAAAAAGGATACAACCAAGACTAGCGGTGAATTACATGATGCTAATTCATAAAGTTTCATAAAAACTTGGGTATTTTTAATATTTCCTCCCTCCCTTCCTAAGACAGTGGGGAGAGAAGATGGTTTTTCCTACAAGGGCTTCTTATGCCAATTTCCTAAGTACATGGAAAAATTATAACAAATTGATTACGGAGGTAAATACAGAAACAAAACATTTTTTTCTCATTCTTTCTCTAGACCCTCTTCTAATTGGGGGAAAGCCAAGAGTTGCCTTACATCCCAATCAAGCATTCATTTCTACTTCATAAGCATTTCAGTCCCAATTAGTTTTCCTTCCACTTGTAACAGGAGGAGAGGGATTTGGGGCATTCTTTTTCAGAGCTTTAGCAAAGGACAAGGATCTATCCAAGTGAGCTTGCACTTATGGTTCTACTCCATATTCCTTTGGTGACCTAATTCCTTCTTTGATTCCTTTGCTTCCTCTTCTTCTGCCTCTATCTCCTCTACACATTATTCATCTTCCTCTTCTGCTTCTGCTTCCTTCTCTTCTTCTTGGGAATTAGCCACTAGTTCATCAAGGGATGGGTCTGTTGGAATTATTGTCATCTATGTCAAAGGATTTATGGCATTACAATACACACAACATTTCCAAGATTGATATGTGTGTGTGTACATACACACATATGGTATTGGGAAGTAATTATTAAATTAATGGGCATGTCCCTTCACGAAGGGTTATGAAAAAGTATAAAAAGAGAAAGTATCGAGGGAAAGTGTGTGGGTGAAAAATGGATGAGAAAATATTGAATATCATTCCAAAAGGGAACAGTTGCGAAATCAATTTCCGATCAGCCTAGAATTTTCAATGAGAACTATTGTTGCTAATTATTTATCCCTCAAGGGGGGAAAAATTAAAGTTACTCGAAGTTGTTGATATGAATACCCAATTGATGTTTTCTTGTTGACTCGATTGTTTCTTATCGAATCGACTTGGATTTGCTGATACCGATCGAACCATGTTCAACTATTGTTGGAGATGTACTACTTCTTATGTTGGATACATAGATTGTCTGGATTGACATAGACTGATTATCTTGCATTATTGGTGACAATGTTTAGACTTCTTTAGGAGTGTTGCTTTACCGTGTTTGAGCAATTTTTGCAGTCATAACAAATTAAGGGACATGCAATTGGGAGTAATATCCATCTCACCAAGCCAATACGTGCTTAAGGAGAAGCACAAGTTTAGGGGGAGCATCCCTTTGCCATTGATGTCAAAGGGTAAGAGTTGCAAACAAGGGGATAATTCTTTCTATTACTGAGAGAGTTGCAGAAAGGGGGAATTCTTTCTATGCCTGGTAGACTATGTGTTTCGTTGTAAGATTGTCATCAATGACAAAGGGGGAGATTGTTGGAATTATTGTCATTGATGTCAAAGGATTTACGACATTACAATACATACAACATTTCTAAGGTTGATTTATATATGTAGGTTTACAAGTATATTAAAAAAATGGGTGCATGTGAAAAAGTAAAAAGTGAAATGGTGGTTTCAAACCCATGGGTTTGGGGTATTTGCCTATGCTATTTGGGGTATTTTCCCATGGTATTGGGAATTAATTATTTAATTAATGGACATCTCCCTTCATGAAGGGTTACCAAAAGGTATAAAAAGAGAAAGCATCGAGAGAAAGTGTCTGTGTGTGTGAAAAATGGATGAGAAAAGATTGAATATCATTCCAAAAGGGAAGAGTTGTGAAATAAGTTTCAATTCAGCTTGGCATTTTCGTGATAACTTATGTTATGGGATGTTTCACACCTTGAAATTTTGCAAAGACCGAAGAGAGATATTAGTGTACACGTGGTAAAATTCTTAGACGTCGACTCACTATAATTTTAGAGATATTCCATGTGGAAGTTAGGGTTCCCGAATGCTCCCGAAATTAGTTTCAAACAGGTCATCTTGGCACGTTTGCTATAATTTATTTTCGGGGTTGTTTCAGACCTTGAAATTTTGCAATGACGGAGGAGAGATCTCTGGGTGGGAGTATCACTTATGTTATGGAAAGAGATAACATTACTTACCCATAAATGCAGGAATGTCACATGTGAAATCAATAGATGCAAATATATCACAAGTGATGACAAACTTAACACAAGATAAGATTCACAGGTTGAATATCGAAAACAATTCTTATATCACATAGAAGAACTTAAAATACAAGAGGAGAGACACATTGTCAAAACTCAAGACTTTACAACCTTATTTCTCTATAGCTCACTCTTTTACATATATAAATCTAAGAGATTTAATTCTTAAGCACACGAGCTCTAGAAGCAAGGTGCTTAACAATGAGCCAAACACTTATTTTTATAATAACCGAGGAAGGATCTGAAATCACTATACATAATTCCTTACAGAGGCTTCATTTAGACTATTCATCTACTTTCACTATTCTAGATTCCACTTTTGATGCAAGTGGATACACTATTATTCACTTTTATTGTGTTAGATGCCATGATGCCCATCATGACAAACAACTTTTCCTTTATGGCGAATATTTCGAGATTAATCCTTGAAACATGACTTCAAGGTAACATTTTTGACACACACGACAAGACTCATACCAACTATGACAAGACTCCACTAACGCATAATGGTAACATGCCAACCAACATAGCAAATATGTTCACAATATTACAATTATGTAGAAGGGTCCACATGCTTCCCTGTGTTATCCATTGGGAGGAAGCACATCATTCAGATCGTCAACATCTAGAGCTCTATGTAGATCCGATTCATCATCCAAATCATATTCTCATGTTCTATCCATGATGTGATGGAAGAAGCTCTTTGAAAATAGACTTCTTATAAAATATTTAGGAAATATTTTTTTAGATATGACATAGCTTATGAAGGTGGTATTGATCTAGAATCTTGTTTCATCATGATTTGGATGTTGTTCAATCGAAATAACTTTGATATCTTCTAGAGAAATAGCAAACTTGAGGCATAACTCAAATTGTGCACCAACATACAAATCTAGTTGCAGATAGTGACTAGATATGCATCATTAGGGATCTCATCCAGGTAAGGAACATATTTAGCAATAAAGATTTCAAACATAGAATTCCAAGGATGACTCATAAGGAGATGGAAATCAAACCTATAACAATTTCTTTATGAAAATCCATAAATTTTAATAATGGCAACCAATCATCTCGATCAATACATGGCTCAAAGAATTCCAAGTATACTCTCCCTAGATCTTTGTCACCTGCATCAACATAAGTGGTGCAATCTCTTTTTCTTCTCCATTATTTTGTATTATTAGAAGAATTTGTTTGATAAGCCCATTTCTCAAGAATCTTTATCTTAATTACCTTAGGGATATCTTTAATTCTTCAAGAAAGACACAATTCAGTAGGAAGCTCTTCGTCATGCTCACTTGATACTACCTGATTCACCATTTGAACTATTTTGATTTTGATCACAACCATAATCTCTTTACGAGTGGAGTGATAATTCAATTGAGCTCCACTAAACTGACCAGATGCAAATATGCAAATTCCTTCAAAGCTCTTCCGATCTAATTGAGCTCCACTAAACTGACCAGATGCAAATATGCAAATTCCTTCAAATCCTTGCTAGGGTGACTCTATTCGTACTGCCCCTAATGGTCATCACTTACATTTGAATAAATATTCTTTCTTCCTTCACATGGTAGTTTTAATGGAGGAAGATGATTGAGCTTTTATTTGATTCTTCTCACAACTTCAATATGCTCTTTTAACCAAGCAGGAGGATCGTTCTTCAATGATTGATTTAATATATTCTTGTCTACAACCATCTATAAATTGAGAGGAGCAATACAATTGATACTTCGAAGAAATCTTTGAAGTTGGGTTTTATCCTTTATCACATCTAGAAGTGAGTGAATATGTTGAAGATTCTTCTGCTAAATGAGCAATCCATTTCAATGCTTTTCAGGCTTTTCTTCTTCTTTGCAAGTGGTTATTTTGTTCACTTTTTCTTCATATCTACTCTTAGTAGGAACATAAACAATGTTTCCATCAATTTGCATAGGTATCTTCTTATCATAAACTGCAAGGGGTAGATACTTCCTCAATAATTCATTTCTAATGAGGAGATCTACACCATGCTCTTCAAATTGCAAGAAATTGATAAGAGATGCAATACCTACAAATCTCATGGGGATTGACATTGTTTGTAGAAAATATTATATTTTCTCCTTGTAAGCAAATGTTAGGATGCTAGTACTGGGAAGCCAAACATAATTAGGAAATCAATTTATGTTTGCTAAAGAAATGGATGCTCCAATATCGATAAGAGCATCAAGATTGTAGGATCTCATTCATTTGAATTGAAATTCACGTGCTATAAATACTTCCTTGGAATCTTGGATTGAAGAGATGGTTGGCTTGATCATCTTGACATCTTCTAATTCAGACATATATTCATTACAAAGAACACTTTTTTTTTACCAAGTCTTGAACTACCTTCTCATAAGTGGTCTAGTTTGGAGGAAATATCAATTCTTTACTTTTTTCTAAATCTTCTTCAATTTTTTGAATCCTTTGATTTTCTTTATTACCTGAATTGTAGAAGACAATTGGTTAGAAATTTCAAATTCTTCTATCATACTTTCTTTTTGTAACATTTCTTCTTGCATCTTCAATTTCTCCTTTTGAAATGCAATGATATGCTGTTGTCTTTCTCTTTTTCTTAAGTCTTTATCACACTTTTCTCCTTGTAGCTTACTAACTCTTGCTTTCAATTATGAATATTGAGTGGATTCAGTTAGGAACAAAGACTTGAAAGGGGTTATTTACAAGAAGGCTTAGGAAGACTACTAGAATTAAAAATAGAATAATTCCTAGGCAAAACTGGATAATTATCTAAACTATCAAAACATACAAAACTAGAAGATTATTTACATGTACCAAAACTTTCATGTGTTGTTTCAAGAAACATAGGTAAACTCTTTGATAAGAGAAACTTTTTAAAGGAGGAATAGGAAGAGTGTGAAATATGAGTAGTTTGTTTTAGAGAAGCAAATTGTTATTGTAAAGACAAGATTTCTCTCGACATAGATAAGGTTTGTTGGACCTGCCAAGGGGGAATGGTCTTAGTAGATTCATGCAAGGATACTAATTCGTTTTTTAGTTTTTCTTCCATAGGATGGGATGATTTTAACATGCAAATATAATGATAATCAAAATGAGAATCAACACATGGGGAAACTACATCTTAGGAGAGGTACAAATACGATATAAACATATGTCAAACACTGCATTATTCATTGGGTTGAAAGACACATTGTTTAAATACTTATAGGACAAATAATTCTAATTCAGAGGGCTTGACTAAGCAATTTTCCTTGAGTTACGGGACAACCATGAGCACTACCCACCATTGTACTACATTGCACACATTCCTACAACCTACTTTAGGCTACTCTTTGCATCTAACCTCCTTCTCCACACTCTACTCACAACCCAAGTCGCTATAAAACTCAAAAGAGTTAGACTAGAATATATCCTCTAAAATATTAGATAAACAACATTCTCTTTAAACCAAACCAAAGGCAAAATACAATTTTATTCAACATTGCATCAATGACATCACAATTTGTTTTCTTCTAACATCACCACGATTTTTAGGTGCTCACTCCATGTACACCGATGTGAAGAGATGATATGAGAAAAAAATCAAATAGATGGGAAAACATGACAATAAACATACAATAACACTGATAATAGGGTAGATCATCGAGGGGGATCAAAACAATTAACATGATGGAACACTATGGATTACAACCTCACTCACCACTACAACACAACATTGAGTGAGAGGATCGCTTCTACTATGGTAAGAGTTAACATTGCTTACACATAAAGGCGAAATATCACATGTGAAACCAATAGATGTAGAAATATCACAAGTGATACAAACTTAACACAACATAAGATTCACATAATGAATATGGAACATAATGCTTATATTACAAATAAGAACTTACAATACAAGAGGACAAACACATTGTTGAAATTCAAGACTTTACAGCATTGTTTCTCCACAACTCACCCCTTCACATATAGAACATTGAGAGATTATCTTCTTAAGCACACAAGGTTTAGATGCAAGGTGTTTAAAAATGATCCAAACACTTCGTTTCATAACTAGTAAGGAAGGATTTGGAAGCACTACACAAAATTTCTTGTGGAGGCTTCCTTTAGACTACTCATCTAATTTCGTTATTCTAGATTCCATTTTCAGTGCAAGTGGATACACTATTCACCACTTTTATTGTGTTGGATTCCATGTTGCGCATCATGACAAAGAACTTTTTTAATGTGGGGAATATTTATATATTAATCCTTGACACATGCCTTCAAGGTAGCACTGTCAACACACATGACAAGGCTCGTACCAATTATGACAAGACTCCACTAACACACAATGGTTACATGTTAACCATCATAGAAAATCCATACAAAATATTACGATTATGTATAAGGGCCCACACACTTCCATGTGCTATATATTGGGAGGAAGCACATCATTCAGATCACGAGCATCTGGATCTCTACGTGGATCTGGTTCATCATCTGAATCACATTATAATGTTTTATCCATGATGTGATGGGAGAAGCACTCTAAAAATATAATTCCTTGAAAACATTTAGGAAATATTTATTCAAATGTGGCATAACCTCTGGAGGTGGACTTCATATGGAATCTTATTTCATCATGTATTCATTGTTGTTCAATCAAAATAACTTTGCTATCTTCTAGGGCAATAACATGCTTGAAGCATAACTCAAATTGTGCATCGACATACAAATTTGATTGCAAAACTACGATTAGATATTTATCTTTAGGGCTGTCATCTAGGCAAGGAACATATTTAGCAATAAAAATTTCCAACATAGAATCTGAAGGATGGCTCACAAGGAGATGGCAACCAAATCTATAACAACTTCTTTATGAAACTCTAAAAATTCTAATAATGGAAACCGATCATCTTGATCAATATACGGCTCAAAGAATTCCAAGTACACTCTTCCCAGATCTGTTAGGATATTTAGAGACTTAGGAGTTAGTTAAGATCAACTTGGTCTAATGTGTCATTAGGTAAAAGTGTGGTTCTTTAGTATGCATTAGTATGCATTTGTACTTAGGAAATCCGACAGTAACGATATGTTCCCAACATAGAGTGATCCGACGGTTCGTATTCTCCTCGATCTTAATGGCTACATTGATCTATGGCTTAACACCCGATTGGTCCATGATATCTATTTAAAGAGAATGGAGGGTCATTTTTCGATAATTAACTGTGAGAAACTCTTTTGTAAATCTCTCAGTAATCTTTTTCTTTTGCATTAATAAATTGTTCCAAGTGGCCACATTGGCTAGGGCCGTGGATGTTTCCCCGTAGGGGTTT
>CBVK0103857109.1:0-11310 GCA_900067695.1 Picea abies
ACTTTGATTGGTGCAACAAATACTTCTAACTCCATAGATGGACCTTCCACCGCTCTCTCTCCTTCAATATCTGTAATTTGAATGTTGCGCGAGTCATCTTCATTTTGTGTTTCCTCTTCAACATGATAGCATGAGAGTAAGTCTTTAACTGTCTGTCTATTCTGTTGTTGATATTTTTTCATGATTTCAACCTACGGTTCATAAAAAACTATCACTCCCCATATCAGGTTTAGCATTGAATCAATGTTGGGGTTCTCATGTTCAAATGAGAAGGTTACGACAAAATTATGTTGTAATCTTATCCATTCTGTAGTGCCTCTGCACATCTCTTGGTTTATGTACCAGTTCCCTGGGGTCCCTTCCAATGTATAGATAAAGTGTTGGTTTATGTACCAGTTCCCTGGGGTCCCTTCCAATGTATAGATAAAGTGATGAGGCCATTCCTCTAGTGGTGTCATCCTACATTGTGTCATGCACTTCTCCAAGTGTTCCACTGGTGTTCCTTTCCCATCATTCCTATGCATTTTATTGCTCCCCTGTTTTGCGCCAAATCTAATGCGCAGTAGTCGTTTACACTGATACCGGTCCTGAATTGTTTCTTTGTGTGCACCCCACGATCTTGTAGGTGTTTCCTTTAGTGTAATATTTAGGGCTAAGAGGTTATGGTTTTGTAACACTTCCTCTTCATATATTTTCAAGAATTCCTCTAAGTCATTTAGCCCATGAAAACTGGGAGGCTCTATAAAATGAGTGCCTTGGTCACTCATCAGAATCCTGGGACATCCAAACCTGGTGATCACTTGCTCAAACAAGAAGTGTGCTGTTGTCTCTTCGCTACAGTCTTTGACCGGTGTTGCTTCTGCACATCTTGTTAAGTATTCAGTCACAGTAATGATATACCTAGTTCCTGACCTTTTTGTTGGTGGGTTAATAGGTCCCACAAATTCGATTGCCCATTTTTCAAATACCTGCAGAGTCACTTGTGGTCTTAGAGGAATCTCATCCCTTCTGTTGGGTTTGCCAATCCTCTAACATACATCACATTTTTGGCAATACTTCATGGCATTTTTATGGACTATTGACCACCATAATCCTACGCGTAATACCTTCTATGTGGTAGCTTTACCTACATAGTGTCCTCCAACTATACCTTCATGAGCTTCTACTAAAATTCTGAGCCTTTCATGTTCCAATACACACCTTCTCAAAATGTTATCTATGCCCATTTTGTATAAATATCCTATAATAAGTTGATAGTCTACAACTCTGACTACCAGATTTTTCTTCTGCGCAGTGATAAACTCTTGTGGCACAACCCTTGTACTTAAGTATTCAATAATATCAACGAATTATTCATCAACTAAATGCACTGAAATAGTTGCGCATTAGGTAAGTTGTCTTCCAAGTTAGTAGGTTCTTCTCCATTAGTTACTCTTGACATGTGACTAGGTCCTGCATTCAACTTCCCTGGTTTGACTATCACTTCAAAATCAAATTCTTGAAATAATAATAGCCATCTATAGATACTCCCCCCCAACACTGGCTTGTTGACTAGATATTTTAGGGTAGAATGGTCTGTGAACATTTTAAAGTGTTTACCCAGTAAATAGTGCTTGAATTTCTGAAGTGCATATACCATGGCTAGGCCTTGTTTTTCTGTGGTGTTGTAGCTCTGCTATGATTATGAAAAATTTATTCTTGCGAAGGCTATAGGATGGTCTAAGTCCCCCCCTCCTGGATGCGCCAAAATTTCTCCAAGTGCTATGGCTGATGCATCTACATGCACGCAAAATGTCTTTTCCCAATCTAGAAATACTAGTATAGGTGTTGTTACCATATTTTGTTTTAAAGTGTCCAATCCTTGTTGACAGTCCTCATTCCATTGAAATATGGTGTCCTTATTTAACAATTTCTCCATTGGTGCGGTGATCTGTGCATACCCCTTTATAAACTTCTTGTAATATCCTATATGTCCTAGTGTTGCTCTTAACTGGCGCATTGACTTTGGTGGTGGTAAATTTACAATGACTGCAATCTTAGTAGGGTCCACTAATAAACCTTGTTTACACACTATATGTCCAAAAATATTCCAAAAGATGTACCAAAAATGCATTTCTTGATATTCAATGATATATGACATTGCTTGCATCTTTCCAACATTAGTCTTAGCACTTCTTCATGGTCCTTTAACAAACTATATATAGTCCAATCATCCAGATATACTTCTAGAAACTGATGTATGAATTCCTAAAAAGCAACTATGACTCTTCTTGAAAATATAGCTGGTGCATTCTTTACCCCAATTAGAATGACTATATATTGGTAGGATCCCCATTTTGTAGCAAAAGTAGTCTTATACCTGTCTTCTGGAGCTATTTTGATCTGATGGTAACTTGAGAATCCATCTGTGAATGAATAAGCTTCCTATCCTCCCACATTATCTAAGACCTCATTTGTAAAGGGGTAAAGAAAGGGTCGTGTAAGCAAGCATCATTAATTTTCTTCATATCTACACAAATCCTTATCCCCCCTTGTTTATTTTCTTGGACTACCATAGGATAGATCCATTCAGATTCCTCTACTAGTTCTATGATACCAACTTCCAAGATTCTATCAATTTCTTCTTTCACTTTCTTCTTATACACTGGATTCAGTCTGTAGGGTCTTTTCCTGATAGGTCTAGCCTCCGGTTTGAAGGGTATCTTCATCTCACCTAGCTCCCTTTCTATGCCTTTCATCTCTGTAAAGGTTGTTGGAAATAGGTCACTGTATTCGTGCAGTAACTCTGTTATCCTTTCTACTGTTTGCTCATCCCAATAGTTTGCAATACTTGCCATTTTAGGATTGTCATTCATCCCAAAGTTAACTTTCTTATCTTTGATTGGTGCAACAAACTTTTATGACTCCAGAGATGGACCTTCTACCTCTCTTTCTCCTTCAAATTTTATAATCTAAATGTTGCGCGAATCATCTTCATCTGGTGCTTCCTCTCCAACATGATAGCATGAGAGTAACTCTTTGATTGTCTGTTCATTCTGTTGTTGATATTCTGTCATGATTTCAACTTCTATTTCATTACTAAATATCATTCCTTGTATCAGATTCAATGCTAAATCCACGTTGGGGTTCTCATGTTCAAATGAGAAGATTACTACAAAATTCTGGTGTAAGCCTTTCCATTCTGTAGTGCCTTTGCGCATCTCCTGGTCTATATACAACACTATAAAGTGGGAAGATTTGTATTTTCCAACGGATTGGGCCATCGAGAATCCGCAAACACCAATCCAAAGGGCTATTACTTCTGCTCAAATCAAAGAGACTGATGACTCTGCAGTTATTTCCTTTCCTCAAAAACAGTTAGCCCAAAGTCACTCATGGCCTAAACCTTCTAGAGCCCCTCCTCCTATTCCTTCCTTTTGTATACATTCATCTTTAAAATCACTTGCTGAACAAGTTGGACAAATTCCCTTTTCTGTAAAATGTCCTGACTGTGGGGATTTAATCACACTATCTACTTAAGCCACTACTGTAAATAATCCATATGTACAGTTTAAACATGATAGCCATAATCCCAGAACAAACATTCCCCCTCCTGCATCAACCTCCAAGGAGGCCTGTCCCCATCCTCAATGTTCAGACATCCCTTTTCCTCATAACCCACATGTCTTAGTCATATTTGACAAACATTGCATTTCCATTGAAGAAAGGCTTCGAGCTTACTTTCCCAAATATATTAAGCGGCCTTCTTCCCCAGAAGTCAAGAAATTCCTAAACTTGGCTAAAGGATGTCAGAAAGATATTGTCAATGAAGATTGGATGAAAAATATGTTGAATTGGGACCTTTACACTCATCCTTCAGCAAAAGAATTTGCAAAGAAAACTTCAGATCCATTAAAAGTCAAATTAGCTAAAGAATGGAAAAGCTTTATGACTAGGAGAAATACTTATATTTCTTTCTATGAGTGGCATAATTCCAGAAGAATTACTACTCCAAGTTTGTCTCCTCTCAGGTCCTCATTAATTTACTGTCCCGTTTCCTCACTATCCTTAGCAGATTTGGGCAAAGAAATCAACAAGAGATTAAGAAAA
The DNA here is from genome assembly GCA_900067695.1 of Picea abies. Classification (NCBI taxonomy): domain Eukaryota; kingdom Viridiplantae; phylum Streptophyta; class Pinopsida; order Pinales; family Pinaceae; genus Picea; species Picea abies. Next base: position 4,090 of record CBVK0103857109.1, read on the forward strand.
TAAGAAAAGATGAGGAAACCAAAGAAGAACCGGAAAAGATAAATCGCCGTCAAATTCAGCATCAACAGTATCATGTCTTGTTGGAATTAAAAATCCAAGATCTACATTTCCGGTTCAAAACATTAATAGATACTGGGTCAGACTTAAATCTGCTTAACAAGCACATTATTCCTGTCTCTTTATGGCAAAAGACGGAGTTGACTGTTACTGGTCTTGGTAATATCTTGAACACCATTTCCTTCTTCATTCCGGAAGCAATCCTGTGTTTCCAGAAATTTTGCCTCAAAATGAAGTTTTTCCTAGCCGAAATTCCAGTTGCATGCGTTCTAGGGACGCCCTTTCTAGCAGCCGTTTCTCCACATGGATCTACAAAGATCACTCCAGAGCAAGAAGGCTATTTCATAACTATTTCAGAAGGAAAGACATTAAAACTTCCTTTTATTTCTACACCTAGAAAGACAGATTCTGTAGAATTGCTTCAGTCTCACAAGATCAAAGAATTACAGGGAATACAAGCTTCAATCAGAATTAAATCCCAATTACAGAACCCTGGAATCCTAGAAAGGATAATGTCTCTCAGGAAGTTATTTCAAGAGACAATATGTTCTGAAAATCCCACTGCCTTCTAGAAACAAAAGAAACATGAAGTGCATCTACCATATAAAGAAGATTATCTGGGTACACCATGTAGGAGTCGTGCAATCCCTATGAATGTTGAGTATCAAAAGTTATGCACAGAGGAAATTGAAAGCCTTTTAATCAGAGGATTAATAAGAAGATCCACCAGTCCCTGGAATTGCTATGGATTTAATGTCAATAAACACTCAGAACAAATCAGAGGAGTCCCAAGGCTGGTTGTAAACTACAAACCACTCAACAAAGTTCTAGCTGATGACACTTATCCTATTCCTAATAAGAGCAATCTAGTTACTAGAATTGCTGGAGCTAAGATTTTTTCCAAGTTTGATTTAAAATCTGGATTCTGGCAAGTAGCTATTCTCGAAAAGGATAAGTTCAAAACGACTTTTAATATTCCTGCTGGCCATTATGAATGGAATGTTATGCCATTCGGACTCAAGCATGCACCTTCTAAATTTCAAAGAGTCATGGATGAAACTCTGAAGCCTTATTTTGATTGGCTCATAGTTTATATTGATGATATTCTAGTATTTTCCTCATCCATAGAACAACATTTTAAGCATCTGAAGGTTCTCTGGCAAGTTATTAAACAGGCTGGTCTTGTTCTGTCCCAAAAGAAAATGGAACTTTTCAAGACTGAAATCAAGTTCCTAGGCCATATTATTGAAAATGGCCAAATCACTTTACAAACTCATGCTATTGAATTTGCAGATAAGTTTCCTGACAGGATTATTGACAAAACTCAGTTACAAAGATTTTTAGGAAGCCTAAATTATGTCAGTCATTTCTATCAAGACCGTGCCAAAGATAGAAAAATCTTAAATGAAAGACTCCAGAAAGATCCAACTCCCTGGACTGAGGCCCATACCCAAGCTGTCAGAAATATCAAAGCAAAGGTAAGACACCTACCTATTCTGCATGTTGCCGATGACAATCTAATGAAAATTGTTGAAACATATGCAAGTAATATTGACTGGGGAGCTGTATTAAAGCAAATAAACCAGCAATAAAAAGAAGAAATAATTCAGTTTGCCTCTGGCACATGGCAAGCTGCTGAAATAAATTATTCAGCCCTGGAGAAAGAAATTAAAGCAGCTCTCAATGCTATCCATAAATTTGAGCTCTATTTAATTTATAAAAAGTTCATTTTAAGAACAGATGCTGCAACAATGAACAAGGTTTTACATAAAGATTTGAAGAATTCAAGAGATCATAAATTTGCAAGATGGCAAGCCTTGTTCAGTAATTTTGATTTCTCTATAGAGCATATAAAGGGTACCTCAAATTCTCTCCCTGATTTTCTAAGTAGAGAACATCTCCAGACTGTGTATCAAACCTTCATTGTTTCTATTCAATTAAGAGAAGGTCTTGAACATATTGAAAATATTCCTGATACTATGAGATGGGATGAGTACTGCAGAAACTGGGTTCCCAGATGGGGTTTGCGAAGTACATCTATAATAGCCCCTACTACCCAAATACCTTACTCCTTTCTGGTTCCAGAAGTAAGACTAAGAGGACCTTCTAACCTGTTGACTCCTATCATAAACCAAAATAACAGAAGGGCATTAGAAGCACAACAGGTTTTAAGTGAATCATTCCATGATATTGATCAAATCTGGAACATTGAATCTGAAGATGTACATCAGAAGTATTTTTGCCTAAACCGTCCATGACTAGTTTCTCAGTGGCCAGATGAACATGAAGAAACTATTTTCCCAGAGACTAGCTTCAATTATCCAGAATATAAAGGTTTATGGTGGAAATTTTTATATCATGAAGATGTTTTCTTTTTGCTAAAATTTGGAGCTGTAAATACTTTTACCAGAAGTAGACCACCTTCTTGGTTGGGAAGTTGGTGGAAAGAGTTCGGCATCAATAAAGAAGAAGCTGACCCAAACATCTTATCACTCTTTACTCCTCTCCACTTTGTCAGAGGTTTAAATTACCAAGGGCCAAATATAGAAGAGATTTTCAGGCTGTTCCTCATGAATCATTTCCAATGGGCCGTCCGATCAAAGACTCTGATTCAATGAATAAATGGTACATTGTATATAATCAGAAAGATCTATACGAAATCTTGGGATTCTCTCCTTTATCCTGAAAGATTTTTTAGCTTCATTGAAAATGATTAAACCACAGATTCATGTCTAGATGGCCAACAGTGGTGTCATCCGTTTTCCGTGGGTTGTCGATATCAACTCCGCTTTGTATAAATTAGATTTACCATAGATCTAGTAGTGTCTTGTCATATTGAAGGAATCTTGGAAACTCGGAGCACTTCTCCGACTTTTGGTGAGGTTTGACCCATCGGAGCACTTCTCCGACTTTTGGTGAGGTTTGACCCACATTTCCAAGACACCTTACGATTTGAGTCACTTCGATTGGGGAATCTTGTATGACAAACCCATCAAACGTACCTTTTACTTTCGGTGATTTGATCAGGGAATCTTGCGTGACCACCCCGACAAATCTTTTTGGTACATTTACTTTTGGTTTGATGTAATATAAAGATGTCTCCTCGGACAGAGATTCGCATGTGAACTCATCTGTCAAAACATCTAGTGGATGACATGAAGGCCCAACCATCCACTCAGCAATAATACTTGATTACTCTTCCACGAAAGATTTCAATATAAGGAGGAGGAGTAATTCATTGAGGCATCTTAGAGTCAGTGTGTGAGTCAGTGAGTCGATATTCTAGCTTCCCTCCTGTCTGAAGCTCGAGTCATTCTTAGTCTGAGAAAAAGAGCATCCTGCTCTGAGTCTGTGTGCCTCTGGCACTTCTTATGTAATACCCGAGAGATCTGTTATTGCTCTGATTATAATAAAAGAAAGCTTCCGCATATTTTCTGATGTTCTGCTATATGTCTATGTATTCTGCGCAAGTGTATTTTGGACGATTGCATGTTATTTTTCAGTTGAGCCTGTAAGTTGCTCGCCCCTGTGAGTAAGGTTGTCCAGATGGTGGATTGTAGGTAGTAGTGATCGGTGGTAGTAAGTCCCGCAAGGCAGGAGGCCGCTAGGGCAGTGGTAACCGAGAAGGCTAGTCCAGAAGATCCGTAGATCAGCTTCAAATAACATTGGTTTGTGAAGGAAACGCTCGATGGACTTCGAGTGGGTGATTTCATGACGGGTAACTGAAAGTAACGCACCCAGAAAGCAAAAAACACACATCAAGCTTCATTCTCTTCCAGAGGAGGCCCCTGCTTACAAATGGTATCAGAGCCATGCACTTCTTTTTGCCCCGGGTATGATAACAGACTCATCTCTGATCTGTTATAGCTATTCGCTGTTTAGTTTATATCTCTGTTTGTTTCCTGATTCTGAATCTAGAGCCATATCAGTAGTCTTAGGCTGTTTAAAGGCACAGTTCCACTACTGCGACTCACTGAACAGTTTTCTAGTCTTTACCTGGGGATAAGGCCAATAGCCTAACGAAATCTGAGTGCCTTCGGGATTTATCGGAGATTAGTTTCCAAGCCCTCCATTTCGGTGTAAAGATAGAAATACCTAGTATGGATTCTTTATCAGTCAGATCTGTACAAAATACTATAGAAATGTCTGTATCTACTTCTGAACCTACTGTCTGTGCTATGATTCATTATATGCCTTCCATCGAAAGCCTAGATCCTAGACTCAAAGAAATCTACAGAGGCACTAGAACTCCAAATTCTCCAAAGTATGGTTTAGGATATATTGAACAATGTGATGTGACCATACCTGAATGTAGATTTACAAATCCTTTGCCAAAAAATTTAACCAGACTTGCTGTAGAAGAAATTCTGAAATACCTAACAGTTATTTCAGGATGTAAGAAAGGAACTTTCCCAGAAGAATGGATCAAAAAGATGACAAATTGGGATTTATTTACAAACCCAGAATCCTCTAAATTTGAAAGCCTGACTACAGAAGGAGAAAAACAAAAATTGGCAAACCTATGGAAGGAATATATGGTTCAAGAAGATTGTTGGATATCTTTCTTCGAATGGAGAAAGTTGTATATATCACCTATTGTACAAGTAATAGGAGAAGGTTCTTCTACTCCTAGCCATAAATGGAAAGGGATAGATGGATCCCTTATTGAATCAAAAACCACTTGTCCCCCTTTTCAAAGTATTATCCTAGAGGATAGTTCAAAACAAGCCAAGGCTATTCCATTGCTTACTGATGATGCAAACCAATTATCAGGAATAGATAAAAGAGTCCAGACAGTATCAGAACAACTTAACTGGACAAATATTTCTCTTAGGGGAATGGCTACACAAGTATATTTGACTACAGATCAGGTCAAACAAAGCCAAATTATGGATTTTCAAGTCTCCACCAATACAGTTGTTCATTCTATCAACCAAATCCATGAAAAAATTATTGATATCAGAGATAAAGTTGATACCACCTTACATGAGGTTTCATTTAAAACCAGAGAAAATCATGAAAACCTGATGGATGGACTAGGAACAGCCCTAACTGCAATAGGAAAATCTCTTACTGATATCAAACAAAAATCCATTAAGGAAGATAAGCCAATCTCATCCTCTTTTCTGTTACCTTCTTCTCATATCTCTATACTGTCACCTGTATATAAGCCAACAGAAAAAGCCATCAAACAAAAATTTCCTTTTTTCTTTCCCCCTGAACAAGAAAAACCAGAAGCTTCTAAGAAAAATGAAGAAGAAACCCTCTCTATGGTATCCATCAGAAGACCAACATATGAAAACATTCCGGCCCATTCGATCAGACCAGCCACCCCAGATTTAGTTGGGAAAGGAAATTTTCCTGAATCCCAAACTTTTGCAGAAGATTGGTACCAAGAATGGAACATAGACAATCTTTCTATAGCCCAGATCAGACACATGATAGATTGCATGTTTGTCTTTTATAAAATCATGTGCATGAAATGGAAAGGTGAAGTTGAAGCTTGTAAAACCATCATACAATGCTTCACTGGAACCCTGAGTAAATGGTGGGAGGTCATTTCATCTCCTCTTATGATTTCAAAAATGGAAGCTGAAATGTTGAAAGTCGAACAGGGAGACATAGTCTATCACTCTGATGGAAATCCTATGAACAATAATACTAGAACATTGGTGTGGTACTGAAGCAGAAATCTCTGATAAACATGAGATCTTCTTAATGAATATGAAGTGCAGAAAAATGTCAGAGTATGAACAGTTCCATAAGGAATGGACACAAAATTTTTTTGAGGTAAAAGATAGTAAAAACTTGTTATGGAAACAAGTTTATATGGCAGCCTTACCCAACAAATTTGTAGAATACCTCAAAATGAAAGACACCTTCCCTCTCCCATATGAAACTTACACCTGGGGAGAAATATATTCCATCATCACCAGATCTCTAATAGGACTCTGCACCAGTATGAAGATCCAGAAATCAGTCTCCAAGACCTCTTACTTACCTGATCAGAAGTCTGTATGTGAGCAGTATGGCCTCTACAATACAAATCCAGGTCTTCAATCCAGGAAGAAAAGAAAAGAGTATAAAAGAGATCGGAATAAAAAGGGGAAGTACAAATTTGTTCCATATACTCATTATTTTACACCCCATGATATCAAATTAAAAACTCATAAAGCTGAGGCAAAACAACAGATCAAATGTTGCATCTGTGGAAAACCTGGACACTATGCCCATGAGTGTCCCGATAGTGAAGCTGCTCGAAAAGGAAAAGGAAAATTATCTGAGCAGAAGGCCAAAGAAAATCTAGAAAAAAGAAAAACAGTAAGGTTTGCATGCACCAGATGTGGGGACCAAACACATGATTCAAATAGTTGCCCTTACAGTCCCCATAATCAGCTTAAATTAGAAGCACAGCTTATTAAAACAACATGCTATTCCTCATCGGAAGCCACATCAGAAGAATCCAGTTCAAATGAGGAAGTTGTTATCCATCAAGCCTGCAACTGCAACAATCCTTTCCAATGTACATGTAGTAGTTCTGACTCAGACTCTGACTTTGATACTCAGTTTCCACAAGTAGAAAAATTAAAAGTCTGCATGTACAAAAATACAGGAGACCATGAAGCCCAGATGCTTGCTCAAATCAAAAGTCTCCCAGACAGTGATATGAAATCCTCTCTCCTTGATGCCTATATCAAAGTTGTTAAAATAGAACAGAAAGGAAAAGGGTCAGAAGTGTCAAAAAGGCAACCACTCTTCTTAGATGCCTCTTCTGACAAAAATACCAAAACTTATATCAAGTATAACAGAGAATCAAAACTTCAAAATATCTCTGTTACTGACTTGGCCAAAGAAATTTCTTCTCTGAAAACTGAAGTAGCAAGCCTCAGAAGAGATTTCAATATACTACAGCAAGAAGAAGAGTCGTATTCACAAACATGATCCAATTTCTGGCGCAAATCAATGCTTGCAATGAACAACAAAAACAAGCGACTTCCTTATACTCTAATGGATTGGGCAAAGAAAATTCATCTATGAAAATCAAATTAAACATAGACAAGCACAAGAAACCACATAATTGAAGGAAATAGGAAAAGTATTAATTGAGAACTTTAAAAGGAAACTTACAATCTTCAGATGATGTTGCAACAACCTCTCCAAGTC
>CBVK0103857169.1:0-17580 GCA_900067695.1 Picea abies
CAAAAATGATCAAACATGACCAAGGTTCTCCAAAACTTGGTCAAGGGCCACCAGGCCTCCAACACTCACCTGTGAATCGTCCCAAGTCACTGTGATCTGGGTAACTCTACCTCAAAGGCCTCGATCTTATCTTGAGATGCCTCGACCTGCTTCTTCGCAAGAGCCTCCTAATCAGTGTACTGATGAATAACTTTCTCAGTCACAGGTCTTTCCAAGAATTGTTCCACCATGGTGACCACTTGTTCTAGCTATGCACCTTGTCCTTCCATCTCCTCAAAAAGTGTGCAAGCTTTATCCTGTACTGGCTTGAGCCTCTGGGTCACATCCATGAATTTACTCTGGATGGCATGGATTTGTTACTGAATCATGTGTTGTTTCTAGGACCTTTTCATCATCTCGACTGCCAACAGTGGCTTCAACTATGCTTGTACTATTGCTTCTTGTTGATTTGCCTCCTAGAGCTGTGACTCTAGTGTCCTTAGTTCTGAGTCCTCTGCAAGGTGCTCATATGTCTATGCACTACGACTGCTAAGTTGTTTTCATTCTAAGGCCAATGCCTTGATTCTATGGAATGCACTCTGGGCAGTTTCTTCTCTCTGATCCCACACTTCCTGCGGAGTCCTTGGCACTGCTTGCAATTCCAGTTCTTCTACTCTTTGTTGGAGTTGTTGAATGGATTCAAAAATATTCCCCACTTGATTCTCCACTGGGTCTTCTTCCATATGTTCTAAGCCAGTCACATAGCAAAGTGCTCTAGTGATTGCTTCATTAACTCCAATATGCTCCACGAGAAACTTTTCTTTCTCCTTTTGTATCTGCGCTCTATCCTCGAAAAACTTCTCCTGGAGGTCCTATTTTTCTTGTTGCGCAACCCAACATTTTTCTAGGGCTTCCTCTTTTTCTCTCTTCAATGCCTATGTGGCCTTCTTTTTTTCTTCATGGACATGAAGAAGGCGAGCTTCAGTTACATTTTCTAGTCTGCATAGATGGGCAGGCTCGTCTCCCAACTTTGTTCCTTCTGATGAAGATGGAACAGTAGACACTGCATGGCTGGAGTAGAGGGCTTGTTGTACCCCTTTCAGCTATGCTTCAATCCTATCATACATGGTCTCTTATTTTTCTTTGTTGCGTTGTAAAATATCTTTTGACGTATCTGATATAGTGGCAATGATGAGGTCGATTCCATCCACCGTGATCGCAATCTGCAACTTGGGCTTACTATATTTTGACTTCTTTTGCGATGAATGTTTCATCGGGGAAAATTTTATTTTATTGGATGTCTCAGTCTGATCAATGGGATCCTTAGGTGGTGTCACTTCGCCTTGTTCCTCTTTGTCTTCTTTCCCTTCATTCTCTTCTTTGTCTACTTCGTCACTCCTCCCCCGTCGGGTGAATTTGATGCAGTCTCCTCGGATGTGCTGTTCATCTCTTGTACGTCTTCCTTCTTCTTCCTTCTTCTACTGCTGGGTGCATCATAATCTTCACAAGTGACTACAGGACTTCCGATGAGGTCGGGGTGAGATAGTTCTTCCTGGTTGACTGGTATAAGGAGCTCTGCAAGACATTTCTTAGTTATTTCTTCCATGTCCTCCTCTATGAGCTTATAGTAGGATTAGATCTCTTCTTTATGTTCATATCCACGGGCAGTGATATCAATGAAATGTTTATCTACATGGAACTTCACAAGGGGCCTGAACCTGTGTAGGGTATTCAATGTCATGTGAGGGAAGGACTCAATATCCCTCTTCAGTTACAGGTAATAGGTGTGGAACACTGCGTTTGAATGCCATTGTTTTTCCATGTCGCTCCAATACCCGAGCATAGTGAAATTCATAGCTAGAGGTTTTGACGACTCGATTTCAGGGAATGTCACTCGTTCCGGCATATCCCAAGAAATAAAAAAAATGAGGATCAACAACCAACTATCCCAAGAAATGAACACGATGAGGATCAACAACCAACTAAAATGGAACTCATATCCCTAATCCTGAGCTTCAAAACAATCTTTCTCTAACTGGTTGATGAGGTAGCTCGCTCAGTTCATTTGCATCCCTTCAATGCATTTTCCTGCGAGGTTGACAACGAACTCCGTGACCTACGTGAGTCTATTCTTCCTGACTATATTACTAGTGATCAATTGGAAGGCTAGGCACACTATGCCATTCTGGATAGAGGCTAACTTGTAGCCTCACTTCTCCTCCTCCACATCATCATAGGTGTCTTTGATTCGCTGCACCAGGGCGTGATCTGCAGCCTTCCCTAGGTAAAATTCTTGTGGTTCTAGTCCTTGCATCCTGAATATGATGATCTAATGGATCAATGTTGGATCTATGGTGATGTGTCTGTCCAACCACAAATAACCTCCATGGAAGCAAGACAACATGAGTTTAACGTACGTGTTAACCTCTTGATGCCTTCAGAAGTGTGGTATCTTCATCAAATTAATACTGGTGGACCTCGCAATGTCCATGGTCCACGGCTGGGGGATTATCTTCGGCGTCTTCCTCGTTGTCTTCATCAAATACTTATGTGGTGTGAGAATTCCATGGTTTTTGTGATCTCCTAAGTTGAGGTCATTGATATTCAACGTCATAATCTGTCCCAACTATTGTCCAACTGTGCGTATCCCCTTCGGGAGGTACGCAATGATCAATGTGTAGTCGAATTCCCTCGGGACACTATCACGACTAACCGCGCTAGGCAGAGGCGGGATATAGTTGGGTAGGATAGATGGGATGAGCTTCGCATTCGCCAAGTCATCACGATGCTTTCTTCGTTTCTTTGTCACAGTTCTATAGGGTGCATATCGACGTGCAGTCGATGGAAAGGCTTGCAATCCTCTAGTTGATGAGGCCTATGTGCCTCCAGAAATGACCTTCTCAGCCATTATATCTATTAGAATTTCTTCCATGGACTTTTCCACTGCATTGTGCTCACCCGACATACACGCTCAAGATGGTATATCTTAGGTAGGCAGGCAAATACTCATGGTAATAGAATGGGCGGCGAAGTCTTAGTAAGAACTGTGCGATAACAGTTAGTTCTCTGTGGGCTTAGGTAATTACTATTTTTAAAAGTGTTCTTGGTGCAACATTCAATGGGATAAATAGACAAATTCGTAACAGATTCTTCCAATGGGTCAAAAAGCCTCAATCAATGCAATTCCATCCATTATGGCATGGTCCCAATGGCCCAATGGAGATCTTTCCTGCCATAACTGTGTTTCTAGTCATTCAGGAGCGTCGTGATAATGATTAAGACACCTCCAATGGTCATATTTCTTCACCGTGGTGAAATGCCAATCAACACTCTTCAACTATTCCGATGAAGTTGAAATTTTGCATATCTTCCTTTTGTGAAGTCCTCTCTGGAACTTCTTGCAATTTTTCGAACTTTGCTTTCTTCTTGTTGATCTTTCTTGCCTTCTTTCCCATGATTTGAGTCACTCTTTCCATTTTGATTCTTATCTCCTCTTGGCATAGTAACTTCTCACTGCTGAAGGTCTTTCAAAGGTTCTGAGTGGAATACCTCATCTCTTTTTATTTCAGGGGTAGGTGCTCATTTCTGCTACATGGACAAGTTTTTCAGACTTTCTTGTGTTTTCTCCACTTCGACATCTAAGTCTCTGGTCCTTAGTAGCTTTGAATTTTCCTATTGTTCTTCGAGTAAGTGTGTTATTCTTCTAGCCATGAAATCCCTTAGGTCTTTCTTTTTCTGTTCTAGAGCTTCCTCTTCTTCTTTCCCGTGGATCTGATATTTCCCAATCCAGGATTTTCCTAGCGAAATAGAAAATGGGGCACTGTTCTCAACAAACTTAACGACCTCAAATTCTTCCTCTGTCGAAGTTCCATGAGAACTCATAGGTATCTAGATGAGTCTTCCACATAGGGTTATCATCTTTCCTTTAAACAATCCTATTCCTCACAATGAAGGAACCATAGCAGGCTTTCACAAAATTTCCCAAGTACGTTATGTCATGATATTCACCTTTGTTTCTTCATCCATAACGTAGTCTATGTCAAAGTCACCTATTCTTGTTTCTATGCACTTCTTGTTTTTCAAGATTTCTTATAAACTAATGCTCTATGATCATTCAAGGTTTCTTTGATATATAATAATATAGTCTCTGATTCTTTCTGGGGTTCTATAATATCCTTAGTTTCTTGACCTTTATCATGGTTTTCTTGTCTCATATTCATCTTTTCAACTTTAGCAATCATTCTAGGAAAATCCAAAACTTCATGGTCCATAACTCTACAACAAAGACAACTAGGACCTCTACCAGGGCATTCCTTAGCAATATGTCTTGGTCATCTGCAACTATAACAAAGAGTTAATCCTCTCTTTATTTTAAATGATCCCCAACCTTTCTTGTACTGTGCACTGGGATCACAGTAAATAACCTGCAAAAAATTCTTTCTAGGGTCCCGCATCCATGTGTTAGTCCAAACATTTTTTCTATGCATAGGAATAACATATCTTTCACTATTTTTATCAGATCTATTCATATCAAATCTTCTTTCTTCTAGTTGTGCCCTAGTTTTTAGGCTAGGACAAAATCTATTAAGCATACCTAGATCCATTCTTTCGAAACAAAATTTTTCACTTATCTTACCCTTTATCAGAGCACAAAGCTTTAAGATCTTACATATTTTATTCAGATCAGACTTCTTTTCTTAGCACAGAGCTCCGCAGTCAGTATAATATTTCTCACTACAACAACATATCTACGCACATAGATTTCTTCTTTTCGTCAGTTCCCAACAATCACAGTTTTAGGTCTTGGAAACAGAACCATTTGTTGTCACATGGGCAGACTCAGGGTTCAACGCTTCAACACCGCACCAAAAAAACCCTAACTATCGGCCCTTTCAAAAACACCTGCGAATCAAATGAAGTCTCACCTGAGGTAGAGGCAGGGGTGGTTGCAGGACTTAAGTGTCTACAACCTAGCTGGGACACATATCTATGATCACAGTACTTAACATATCACTTAGAAATTAACATTCATTAATATTTATCCCTTATCCACATTGTAGGAGAAAACCCTAATTACATAACAACGCAGTATTCAACAAGATCTAACACATCCAAGCACTTGACACATAGAAATAGATCAGATCTAGCATTCATTCACATCACTAAGCACTAAGCTACTATATTGGATTCATCTAACATATATTACTGCACTAAGCATAAATTTCACATTAATAACATAAAAACCATAATTCACAAAGCAACCATAACATATGATATACGTGGTTCACCCCAGTGTGGGGATACATCCACCAAATCTTCTTCTTCTTTATTATCTTCTATCAATCTTCATACATGCACTGAGCCTCAAAACCTACTTTGCATAGGACATGAGATCTACAGTCACCTCGTTAGATCCTCCTTCCTTGAGCTAGGTTCAAGGACAGAGCCTTCTTACAATCACTTACACTTAGCGCTGCAAGTATGAACACACAATATGCATGAAGCATTCACAACTCTTCAGACGTAGCACAACACAACACTTAGCTTACAACTGACTTAGCACATTCACCTTATTACGTCCTTCCTACATTGCCTAGATATCTATTTATACATTACAAAAGGGGCCTAACCATGGATAAAACCTATGGGCTGACATCCCATACCCATTACATAAATCCTAAACCCCAAAATCCCTAAAAAGGGGGTGATATCACACGATATCCTCTTTGCCTTGTGCTCCACCTTCGACCAGCCTGTCGAAGTCCCAAAAATGGTAAAACATGACCAAGGTTATCCAAAACTTGGTCAAGGGCCAACAAAAATACATTTCCCTGACAACCAAATTCCACCATAGGAGAGGTAAGGAACTAGTTCAAAAATGTGTGTGTCCCATGTAAGCAACAGTCCACCTGAATTCCCCACCGAATTTATAGCACAACTAACCTAGGTATTTCGAAAAAAAATTCATGAAGGTTATGCCTTTATGTCCGTGAACCAAAGTTTCTTGTAAAATACAATGCCAGGATGGGTTCTATCCTGTAAACGATGGACATAGGACAATTTTAGGGCACCCCTAGTCCCCCTAAGTTTTAAGGAGAGAAATAACATTATTTCTCTCATTCCAGTGCTTTCATTGCTCTAAATTCCCCGCTCTCAGTGGAAGGTGGACAAGAATCATTTTGCAAGGTGGTCAAAACCACAGATTTTTTTCGGGCACTCCTGGTCTTAATCAATGAGTATTCGATACCTAGGCCCTTAGACCAAGCATACTCTTTCCCTACCCCTTCAACATGGTGGCATGCAAATTTCTCCTCCCCACCACTTGTTGAAGATTCTAAAACAATGTTTCTAAAAAATATAGACAGTTGGATAGTAGTGTTTGTGTCACAGATAAAAGGAATTAAGGAGTCTCGTACACCTCTTAAAGAGGTGTTGTCCTCTTCTGGTTCTCGATAACCCAGGAGAGCTACAAAAACCCCAACCTATGGAAAGGTCTAAGGTAAGTGAAAAACTTGTTGACTAGGTTCAACTAAGTCTAGAGAAAGAGAAGATTGTAAATCCTTTTCACTTGATTGTACCAGACTCGCTGAATATGAAATGGTTTCAACCCTCGGTAGTCACACTGTACCCACTCTATTGGGTTCAGTTAAACCCATGTCCACCTTAGCGGACAAACCAACTTTAGAAGTAGAATTTTTATCCAATCAGATGCATCCAATGAATCCCTTTCCCACAAATGCAAAAAATAAAAAAAAAGTAGGGAAATGATATTTTAACATACTCGTAAGCATTTCCAATGAATCATACTAACTGGAAACCTTCAGTGCAAAGTGGAAAGGCCTGGTCTTGTTGAAATCAGATTCTAGAGAAGAGTCTCAAAACTCTCTATGCAACGTTGTGTCTTCCAACACCTCTTCTTGAAAGTAACCACTAAAGTCCCGCCTTAGGTGTCCTGTGCTTCGACATAGGCTGCATCTGAATGGTATGCCAAGATAGTCAAGACTCTGTAGTACCCAACGACCCCTCCATTCTATTTCAATGACTTATGGAAGCTCGTTGTGTATATCCAATTCAACCATAATTTTCCCCACCTTTCTAGATGTCACCAATAGAGTTGATCTATATACCATAATGTACTTACCAAGAAAGTTTCCAATGGCCTTCATTGCTCCTTCATTCCAAAGTTGCAGGAGTAAGCCGGGTAGCAGAACTCACAAATGTCGATGTTGGAAGTATTTTGGCGTCGAGTCGAAAGCCACCTGCCAGCGCTTCAACATTAAGTTTCTACCTCCAATTACCCACATACTATACAGTAGTAGAGTACCATATTTCGATGATTTGTAGATGAAGCCTAGTCATCCTTTGGTTAAAAATAGTATGTCTAGTACATATCCTAAAAACCTTTTCCAAGTTTCCTAGACCCAGATGGGGAGCGACACCTTGCACAAGTTGTTGTAAGATATCCTGTTGACTAGCCCACATAAGGCCATCCTATAGGTCTCCTCGATATCGATATCTAACCCCAGCACCATCCTCTTTAATACCTTATTTGCCTTCAACTTCCTACATCTACCACCATAGGTACCCCCAATTCCTCCTTCCTTACTTCATGAACATGGAATACCCGCATCCCTATCCCCTTCTCTCAGACTGCACACATGTGAGAGATTCTCCACCTTCAGATGAATTTCATATAGGCCAAGGAGAAAGTCGGTAAAAAGGGGAATTCCACCTAAACTCCTTCTATTAGGATGAGCTAGAGGAGATGTCAAATCATTTAATTTATGAGTTAAAGATTTTGTAATGCATTCCCAAGGCGTCTACAGTTGTGAAGAGACCCACCTCCTGCCAAATACCCTCGTCACATCGCCCATTAGTGCACTATCGTCATCTTTAATTCCATTGTGTCAAGGATGAGCCATAATTAAGTCACACAGGATCCACTAAGTTTGTTCCAACCACTAACTTTAGAAGCATTCCAGTTTCCAAGAATAGCAATGAATAACTGCTTTAATTGTGATCACGACTTAGTTAACTTCTTATGCCACCTATGCTCCATTGATATCGTTCCAACCACTTACTTCAATAGTAGTTCAGTTTCCCAGAATAACACTAATAAACTGCTATTTATGGATTGTCGACCCCACTAAAATCATATAGTTACTGCTAGCAGTTGGTAAAAATGAAAAGAGATTGCTTCTAAATATCGTGATATAAACATCTGGAGATTCTAAGTGAGTGTTAAAACAATATAAAAAAACACCTGATAACTCCAAGAACTCTGAAAACTTCTACTTAGCAAGACAACTAGTTAACCAAGTGAGAGAAGTGTTAAAATAACTAGGAAAACGTGGGTAACAAAGGAAAGGTGTAAAACCAAGAAATCCAGCTAATCCTATCGAGAAACTACCACCATAGAAGGAAAGGAAAAGGATTACCTACCACCATCCACTATTCTGAAACACCAAATTTTAATGCATTCGACTCTGGTTCCATACTATTTTCATGCTCCTCTATCTTCACTTCTATATGTTTTTGAAGCACCTGAAGGAAGTACAAGGATGCATTTGAAGGAAGTTCATGCTCTCATCTCCCTACACATAAAATTTCCATACGAATATTAAGTGAAACTTTAGTTGGAGTGTGTAGTTCCTAAGATGAAACATATACATTCCAATTCACTCTTCTCACCTCTTCTCGATGTCTTAAGAACAATATTTAAAATGTTCTAAATAATCATAAGGAAAACATGAATAAGCGTTGAAATAAGTTTTATTATTTTGAGTTATTTTTTTATTTCGTTTAAGGTTTTAACATTTATATTTTTTATGATTTTGTCTAAATCTTTTTAAGTGAGAATTTTTTTGAGTTTGAAAAAAATTGAGGAAAGATTTTCATTTCTAGTAATTTGATCCATTTTAATCCATCTCAACGCATGATAGATCTCCAAAGTTAACATGGATCTATACTAATTGCAAGAGATTGCAATTATTTAGAAAGTCAAAATTGAATTTGATTATATCTCTCATAATATAATCCTTTGATACTATGTGTTAAACATATATTTTTCTTTAATAATATGTGTTTATATATTTTCATTTATTATATTCACATTTTATTTTTAAATATATATGGAAAATTTATTTATGTATTCTATTCCTATTCTAATAACATTCATTTAGTTGATTAAATAAATGAAAAATGTTTATTTTAAAATGTAATATCAATGAATTAAGTGAAATAAATCATTTTTCATTCCATGTTTAGCAAAAAGGAAATTACACATTTCCTTAAAACTGAATATCACATCACATAAATATTTTAACTATACAATTTTTTTACTTTCAATTATTATTATATATATAATAAAAAATAAAATATAAAATTTATATAAAATACCTACAAATATACTATAAAATAATAACATTTAAAACAAAAAATACAATAAAAACATTTCCTTAAAACTGAATATCACATCACATAAAATTTTTAACTATACAATTTTTTTACTTTCAATTATTATTATATATATATTTAATAAAAAATAAAATATAAAATTTATATAAAATACCTACAAATATACTATAAAATATTTTTACTTTCAATTATTATTATTATTATTATATATATATATATATATATAAAATATATATAAAATTTATATAAAATACCTACAAATATACTATAAAATAATAACATTCAAAACAAAAAATACAATAAAAACATTTCCTTAAAACTGAATATCACATCACATAAATATTTTAACTATACAATTTTTTTACTTTCAATTATTATTATATATATATAATAAAAAATGAAATATAAAATTTATATAAAATACCTACAAATATACTATAAAATAATAACATTCACATAAATATTTTAACTATACAATCTTTTTACTTTCAATTATTATTATATATATATAATAAAAAATAAAATATAAAATTTATATAAAATACCTACAAATATACTATAAAATAATAACATTCAAAACAAGAAATACAATAAAAGGGAATTTCATTTCACATTCAAATTACTTATCTCTTAGAAAAATAAGCATCCAACTGGTTGCAACCACACGACATTCCTCCAAACCTTTGGCTCTCTATCGTATTCAATTATTTTATGACAAAATTCACACGACATTCCTCCAAACCTTTGGCTGTCTATCGTATTCAATTACTTTATGACAAAATTCACTCTTGACATGAGGATATCAACCCAAAATGATGAAACTTACTTAACCCATAAGTAAAAGTATTTCACACGAAAGGATTCCCTCTACAGTGACCAATAAACAAACACTCTTCCTCTTCAACGTGCATAAGACGAGGAATGGTATACTTTTCTGTCCTAAAAACACCTTGGGCTACCTCAATTTCATTCCAATGCTCCAACACAACTTAAATAAAAAATATGTCTTCTATAATTGTAAGGAGATGAATTTATACGAGGATGCCTAAGAAAAAAATGTTAAAAGTGTTAGAATCATTATTTTAATATGCAAATAAAGTACATATACAACATTATACTTTAAATCATTTATTTTTAAAGTGAAATGTATTACACATCATACTTTGCTTACACTATGTATAACTGCAATTCTTATGTTGTGTCGATATACAATGGGATTTATTTAGAAAAAAATATTGCAGACACAAAAATTCATGCTATTATTAATAATAATATATGTATCAACCCAAATACAATACACTTATATAATTGTTGTCAAATCTAACTTATTTCAAATTTAGATATATAATTGTTGTCAAATCTAACTTATTTCAAATTTAGAGAGAGATAGGTTGAGAGAATATCTTAACAATCTCAAACAAATCCAAACTTATTTTAATGTAAGAATTAATTCTAACACCCTCCCTTGATGGTTACATCACAAAGAACAATAATAAAATCAAATAAACACATTTTACAAAAAATATTTTTTGAATTTTAATCTTTTTCGAACTTTAATCTTTTTCTTGTCTGGTCTTCATTAGCGTCTCTATCCACTTCTCAACTCCAATAGAATACACTCCTTCTCCTCCATTCATTTTGAGCTGCCACTTCATCCATTGAATATACAATTGCTTCTGACCATCAATGGTGTATTTGTAATGACCGACGATTCTTGACATACTTACATCTATCAAAGTCCATAGCTCAGTGTATTTGACAGAAAATAAGTATATATATTGAATCCTTCTATTGACATGGTCCCATATTTTGAAGTACATAGCGCATTGTTTTCTCCAATTATGTAGAAGAGCAGTGTAGATATTGAATGCATCCAACAATCAATCTTATAAAGTGACCTATTTCACATAGTCTTATAAACACACAAGGATCACAACTATAACTAGTAGTCATTGTTCTTTGGTTACTGAATTATGCATGAACCACAAGGTATAACACACTGTAGGCATAATTAAATAAGTGACATGTTCTTGTGACACCGTGTACATCAAGAACCACCAACTTAAATTATGTTACTCTATTATATGACCAATCTTTCATCATAATTTTTATTTCACTAATTAAATACATTCACAAAATCTCAAAAATATTTCACAATTTACACACCCAATAAAACAAATAATTCCACTCTAGTTACAAGAGAGATGATTAACAAGAGGCGAGGGGTTTAAATTAGGTAAAGACATAAGGATGAATGAAAAAATCACGGTTGTAGTGACTTTTATCAAAAGAAGTTACGTACTCAATATTGAGTACACCCCATCACATTTCATTTTCTTTGAGGCTCAGACCGACTCCTTATCAAACAACTTCCTACTCATAGTTAAAAATAATGTTCAGATCTGTCTAGGGAAATACATGTACGAATCCTCCACCTATGTTTCATGTGATGATTGAGTAGTTCAGAGTTGATTTGTGATTACTAAATGTGAAATGCAGGTGTCGTGACTTGGCATAGTTTGTGGTCAAGAACACTAATATTGCATCATGTGAATGAAAATCCACAAATCCACGGAAAGGATTAGATGAGACAATATCAAGAATTTGAATATTAAACTTCTTATCAATCCACAACATATCTCATTTATCAAACATCTTGTAATTATCTGCTCTTCTAGTAAAGATAGCGGTTGATGGTTCTTGGTGGGTGGGAAATATTTAAAATTTGCCAATTTCTTCCCAAAAAATGGTATGGTCTTTGGAAGTGTGGATACTATTCAGTCATTACCATTGACTCAATCCTTCTATTCTTTGCAGCTCCCAGCATTCCTCACTCAACCAACAAGTGAATCCACACATTCACACAAAAATATTCGCAACTATGATAATATATTGTAATTCTACTATCCTACATCAACATATTATATCTCACACTTTTTGTCCGTCTTATGAGGGATCTAGTCGCAAATCAACTTGCTCTGATACCAACTTATAAAACCATATTGCATACACAAAAACTCATTCTATTATTATTATTATTATTACATGTATAAACCCAAATACAATACACTTATATATGTGTTGTGAGATCCAATGTATTCCCAACTTAGTGAGAGAGTTTGAGAAAATATCTTAACAATATCCAAAAAACCCAAACACATTTTAATGTAAGCTCATTAATTCTAACAAATTTATAATTAAAAAAGTGTCAAACATATTATTTTTTCAACTCTTTAAAATTAATATTCAACCATTAAAATATGTGTACAATATATATTAATGGTTGAATATATTTCTATTTTATTTAAATATAAATATATTTTTTAATTATATAATATAAATATATTAAATAATAATTGAATACATTTCTATTTTATTTAAATATAAATATATTTTTTAATTGTATAATATAAATATATTAAATATGAATGAGAGAATTGAATTTCAAAATTATTTAAATCTTAAAAAAAAATTAAATATATTTTTATTAGGTTTTACAAATAATATGATATTTATTTTAAATGTTACTTTTCAAAACTTAATGAGATCTCAAAAGATAAAAGTGGAAACGAAATCCTTCAACTTGTGTCATTTTATGTATACTCAAAATTTGAACCACAACATTAACGTGGAAATTGAAATATCATACAAGAGAAAACACCTATTCCATGAAACACCAATTAATATAATTGCTTTTACAAATATTTAGTTAGTACTAAATATTATTAATAAACTTGTTTTGAAAAACATTCGTTTAGTATTACCTTTTTAGGTATTATTTATATGTAAATTGAATTTGGTTTGGTTACTCTAAGTTTTCTTAAAATAGGGTAAGCACATGCTACATGTAAAAGATTGTCAATGCACTTAGCATTATGCTTTTAACATTATCAATGCACTTAGCATTATTTTAGTAGCACTTAGACTTTATTCTTTGATACCATTTAGAATTTGTTTCCTCTCAATACTAGTTGTAAATATGAATGCATTTGTTTGCTCAAGCAACACAATGGCTTTTTTTAGATGGCACCAAATGTAATATTGCTCTCAATAGTAGTTGTAAATATGAATGTATTTATTTTATAAGAAACACAATGGTCTGATTTAGATGGAAGCAAATGTATTAATAAAACATTGACTTATTTTATAAATACATTTTAATAATTTAAAAAACATAGAAATTACTTTGTTAATAATTTATATATAAGATATTAAATAATTGAGAATTTCAAAGATAAAAATGTAAATACTCCAAATTCACATAAAAATAAAATTGATTGATAATTATTATTATGAATTTTCATTTATTTTTATTTTTATCAACCTACTAATGTCACAATGTGACATAATGTTGAAGTCAACCTTCTAATATCATTCATGGTCATCTCTCTTAATAAAACAATGCAACATAACCTATGATGAGCATCGCAATGTGAAAAAACCATTGAGGACCATAGAAAGTCAACATAATTAAAGAAGCATGAATGCCAAACTGTGACAAAACTATTAAGTAATGTGACAATTCAATTTACCCTTTTAGGAACATCGTAATACAACATAACCATTAAGAAATGTAGTGATTTGACATAATTCAACCAAGATGAATGTTAGAATGTGACATACCCATTGAGGATCGTCATAACATGATATAATAGTTTAGGAGTGTTGAAATGCAACATAACCCTTTATGATCATTCCAATTAGTCATAACCATTATGGAATGCATTACTTCGACATAAGTTGACCAATACGTATGCAACAACACAATGTAACCATGGTCAAACATCTCTAACTATGGTCAACCAAATTTAACCACAACCTCCCAAAGTCAACCAAGTAAACCATAGTAAAATATGGTCAACCATAGTCAACCAATTGTATCAATATTATAATGTAGTATTTAATAGATACATTGCAATGATAACAAAAACCTAGAAATCACCTTTCTAGAAATTTAGATATAATTGATTAGGTAATATGGAATTTCAAACAGAAGACTGTAGATATTCCAAAGTTCACATAAGAAAACAATATCTATAATTTTTCATGGATATTCTATTAGAATAGTTGAGCACAATACATCTAACAATTTTCTAAAATATCTTATTATGTAGTGTTTCTCTTTATATTTGGATTTACTATTACTGAATTAATACATGTAAACACTAAAATAATTACAAATAAAATGAAAGAAACTAAGAAAACAACACACCATCCACATAATGATCACAAGTTGTACCATGGGAAAATCCAATATGGGAAAAAACAAGATAGAAGGCGGGTCTTGTTACCCTCTTAGGGGTAACAAGCTTTGGATACCCTCGCAAGGGTGTCATGTTGTTTCTTCCAAGAGATTGCATGTTGATTTTCATCAGATCCAGTTAGATTCCTACCCTTTTCTCCATTGTTACATGATCATGCTAGTTCAATTCATTCCCACTCCTCATATGCCAAATGCACTTTGATGTGGTATGGTATGGTCCAATTTATTTCATTGACATTCTATGTATTAATACTTATTCAAACATAATGGTGTGATGTTCTCAAAATTCCAATAAAAACAAATTGTTTTCAGTCTTGCTCTTGTTAAACTCTTAAGCATTACTTTTTAAACTCTTAGTATAAATCTTTATTACCTTATAATTTAAAACTCATTGCAAGACATATATATATATATATATATATATATATATATATATAATTGTTTAAACCTCACCTTATAACTTGGGATTCGTATATACCATAACTGTTAAAACATCACCCTATAACTTGAGACTAATTACTATATACAAAGAGTGTTAAACCTTGCAAACCTAAGTAACGTTACCATCTACATATATATAATCATCTATTTATATCCCTGATCGTTGTAATGTTATATAAGTCGAATAAGAGAAACGATTTTCAAATAAATCGAGTTTTTGCAAGGTTCAAGGGTTTACCAAGGTTTTACTTCGTAGTTAAGGTGGTTAAGAAAAGTGAATACGGTATCCACCACCTCCTATATACTCTACGAGCATTAAAATAGATAGCTTGAAGCTCTTGACGTCTCGGTCTGAGCTCTACCTGTCGCAATCCAAGGTGTCAAACATATTGGTATTGTGTATTATCACCATTATGAGAATGCCATTCTACCCTGGTCACATGCCCAGTACTTAGGCGTTTTCAATTTTCAACTTTCATGAAAGTACATTGGGTTTAGTGAACCCCTCGAGACCTTCATACGAGATATTCCCTTCACTTCTTTTGGTTTGGTTTAACACATAAGTCGTCTCGGCTCTTCGCTATGAGAGGTTTTGGCCTCGCTATGAACCATTCTCCCACCATTTAGACCGCATTGAACTTGGTTTGTAACTCTGTGTCTAAGGTATTTTTCTCCTAGCAAGGTCCGAGAGAGGGTTGTCGAAATATTACATTTGGAAACATTTTAAGCATGTATAAGACCTGTTATGAGGAGCACAGACGACCTCTCGACTCCGCCATTTTTTGTGCAAATTATGGTTAAACCTTTAGCACTCGGTTCATTAAAGGTACGAGCAACATCTCTTCATTCTTTTATTTAAAATGTCATGTGAATTATATGGCGATACTGTGAAAAAATGATTTCTATCCTATAGTTTCTTTTAGCATCTTTTGTTAGATTTTCTTGAGAAGAAATAAAACAAAAAAAACCTAATTTTTATGCTAGTTAGGTTTTTTTTTCTTTGTATCGATTTGCATTGTTATTTGAAAAAGAAAAATATGCTAGCCTAATATTTTGTTTTATTATCACCTTAAAATCATTTCAAAAGAAAAATAATGTTAGATTTTCTTGGGTAGAAATAAAATAGAAAAAGACCTAATTTTTATGCTAGTTAGGTCTCTTTCTTTACATTGTTATTTGAAAAAGAAAAATATGCTAGCCTAGTATTTTGTTTTATTATCACCTTAAAATCATTTCAAAAGAAAGATCAGAAAGAACATCCATTGTTTTCTTTTTTTTAGAGGATGCATTGTCATCTTGCATCAGAAAGAAGAAATTTGCATTTCAATTTTTGAAGGACCACCCATGCATTTTCTTTTTGAAACTCTTTTTCATTTGGAGAACTAGTGTAAATGTTTTATTTTCCACTGTTCTTATCATTTTCATTTTTGCAAAATTCTCAAACAACATCGATTGCACTTCCATAGGGTTTGAGTAAGATCAACCACTAAAACAAGTGCTAAACATAAAATGTACTGAACTTTGTTTCTATGATTCACAAACAAGTTTAGGGTTATGGCCTTGGTTTAGGTTGGAGAGACAACTCTCCAAGGCCATTGAAAAAAAATATGAGTCTTAATTAGGGAGATTAAAATCAAATTTTCATATAAGTATAGTTGGAAGCCTCCTCTAACACAGTAGCTAAGCACGAGGTCGTGTAAAGGAGATCTGAGAATAGACCCTTATGATTATTAACTAAGTTTACTGGAGAGATCGTATATTGGGGGTTTCATTAATACCCGAACATCCATGAGATGTGGTGCTTTCGAGGCGTTGGGATTAGTTATCCTACCCATACGTTGAATCCCTTTTGTAGATTGTACCCCCCAGAGGCTGACATTGAGTTGGTGACTTTAGTTTCTTTTCCTATGGATCTCAAAGGTTGTTGCAGGGGTTCACCATGGTATCTGGGGAATATTTTGTATCACACTTTTCAGTATAGTTGGAGGGTGTCGCACAAAGTGTGGATGCTTGCGCCAGATAAGTATGGTTAGTGGAGTTCAGGATGATTGCTTCTCACTCCTTCCTTCGTTTGCAGGGGTTCACCATGGTATCTGGGGAATATTTTGTATCACACTTTTCAGTATAGTTGGAGGGTGTCGCACAAAGTGTGGATGCTTGCGCCAGATAAGTATGGTTAGTGGAGTTCAGGATGATTGCTTCTCACTCCTTCCTTCGTTTGTCAACACAACTTAATAAACATGTGCTTTCATATGGAAGGCCCATTTCCACTTAATAAACATGTATAAAATACATAAACAATGAGATTCATAAAAAAACGTTCCATGAAATATGTGTATGTGTGTGTATTTTTTTTTTTTTTTTTGTAAGTATGTATTTTATATATAAAAAACCTTCTTAGAGCCAAAAACAAGAGTACAAAACCTGAGGCAACCGGTTGTAATTACTGAACTGCTCCAGAAGGAGAAACCAGTTCAGCC
>CBVK0103857185.1:0-10489 GCA_900067695.1 Picea abies
CCCTCATTTTCCTCCTCTTCCACCTGTTTTCTTCCACCACGTGTCCTCCTCTGTCGCCCTTCTCACACCTCACCACTTCCTTCATGCCCTCATAGCCCGGCGCCACCATTTCTTCCATGCACCCCATCCTCCGCACTGGCCTCCATACCCGTTCTCCAAGCCATTCAGTTATCCCAGGTGGCAGTGCGAGAAGTATTCCGCATCCCAAAGTGTTGAGTTGGTTAGATCATCTTCAATCCCTATAAAGCAGTTATTGAAGTGGTTGGTGGTGGTTATACATTGTCTCCGCCATAATGGGAACATCCGGCCATGAATTAAAGACACGTCGATTCGCTGATGAAACTGTCAGAAGATCAATCACGTCTTCCATAAGTTGCACGACCATTCAAAGATTGCGGCTGCAGATTTTCAGAAGCCATGCAGACGCAAAGCCTTCAATGCAGTTTCTTGGTTCCACTGCTGTTGTTTTTTTGAGTATATGTAGGCGTTTTTTCCATTTTTGTACCTATCGATGGTAGAGCTAAGCTCCCGACTGTAAAGTTTCAGCAAACACTCTGGTTCCCTGGTTATGCCTCTGTGTTTGAGATTTCTTGGTTTATGACAAACAGTTCTCCTTCTTCCATCTATGTTTCATCTTGTGCTGGAGAGTTCACAGTTGAATGATTCACGTGGATTGTTACAGTTATGTTATGATAAAGGATTTGTCGTGACATTTTTGTATTCTCCGGTTTTCTGTGTTCAAATATGAAGTGACTTTATGTTTGAATGCTTTCTCCTCCAGTCTGTTACAAACTTGATGTCTATGATAGACCCTTGCACTCTTCTTAAGCAAGTCTTCTACCTACTTACCCTTTTACTGCAACCCACTGTTTGGAGTTTATCAAGACTTCAATCATTCATGCATGCCTGGCCTAGTTTTTGAGCTGATATGATGCTGTTCTGAGTTTTCCTCCATTTGATCACCCTTTAAACAAATCGTGACATTAAACTGATGGGCGTCGGGCTCTGCTCCTGCTAGCAATCCAGGAGTGACCTCCGATAGCCAACATGAAGAAGAGATTTCATAGATTTCAAGTATGACCCCAGGTCAAGTGAAGAATTTCATGGAACACCCTTTCAAATATCTCGCAGTCCTACAATGCTTAAGTGTCAAGCTAATCAGGTATAAGGAACGAGTAATAGAGATAAAGGAGGTATTCTCTGCCCCGATGGATCCACACAAATTTCCATATGAAAATACATGTGAAGATATCATCATCAAGTGGTTGGAGTACGAGAATAAAAATCCACTTCAGTGAAACCACTAGACGAGCAAAAGAGAACATATAGATAAATCCACCACGTGGCATTTTCTTAATTTAACACAAATCTAGTAGCTATTTTTAGTTTAGTTATTTTTTGTTATAAATAAGGGCATCGACCTAGGACAATGGGTCGATGGTTTTGGAGAGAAAGACTTTTTAGGTAATTTTGTAACAGAATTATTTCTGTGCAAGTTATTTTAATTAAGAAGCTTTGTTTAGAACCAAAGACACTTCTATCATATAAGGTGTTAATGTGATTAGATCAATGGGGGGATTATATCTGTCTTTGGATTCAATATGTGTTGTTGTATTGAGTAAGAGTTGTTGTTTATGTTATTTAAAGTTATTTTATAATGCTATAATATAGTTCTTTTATTCTAGTTGATGAATAGAAATCGATTGTTTTAACCTGTGACTGATAATAAAGCATCAAAAATTACTTTTATCGCACTAGCTTCTTCTCATGTATATGTTTTCCTTTCTGTAACTGCTATCTCAGACAATGTTTAATGTCCACTAATCAAAATGGTATTAATGCTAGTTTGAATTTGTTTAGATATTCTTCGTCTGCATGCTAAGGTATATCTTAAAAAACCTAGACTTCTCCCAACACACAATTAACTTCCCTCTGCCATTTAGATTAATCTTTGTATTTCGTTTTTATAAATATTAAGAAAAGAACCAAAAAGAGAACTTCTCGGCCTGAGGAAAGGTTTCACATAAAATACACACATGTCAATCATGATTAAATCCCATCTATAATTCCATCCAAATCACGAATCTGGAGAACCTTACCACTCATCAAACACTTATGAGTCTAATTGGGCCTCTTAAGTAGGTTTGGTTCCTACTTTTGAGTTAAAGGGGCCTCAGAACCCTCAAAATAATTTTTTTTAGAAGGAGGGCCTGACGAATGAATGGCCAATAATACTTCTGATAATATATTCTGCATAGCCTATAGATTCAAAATAGCCCACATGCATGGCTAGTCATTCTCGAGACAACCCACATACAAAGAATACTCCTGATACGAGTAACTCACCTCAACACGAAGAGGACGAAAATGTGTACCCTGAAATACCCTACGCTCTTCCCCACAAGGAGTTTAATATGTTCATAAGAATCACAAGAGCTTATGCCCAAAAAAATTGGAGAATTACCTTTACCTCCTTTACTTCCTCGTAGAAAACAAGTAAGCAGAGCATTTGTTGACACCTATGACCAGGTATTTGTTCACACGGTATAAAAACTAATATATTTTTCCTTTACTAAGATCTAACAACCCCTTAATATGATACCTGAAACACCAGCTGGTAACTACTCTGAACCTGGCAATTTTGAATCTGATGAGGAGGGTTCTAACTCAGATCGCTCAACTTCTGAATCGGAAGACATGGAGGAGAATAATGACAATAATGGAGAAGGGGGAAATCAAACTGAATACAACCAACCAGTTGTCTAGAGATGCTCTGGCAATCCTAGGACAAGTGCATAACCTAGCGAGACATCTAGAAAAATTACTTCCTAAATTTGACCCCGAAACCTCTGGATTACCTGAGGACCATATTAAGAAGTTCATATTAGCTATAAGATTTATGAATGTTCAAAATGAAGATGTAGTGTGTAGGATTTTTCCTTATACCTTTGAGAATTCAACCTCGACTTGGTATTTTAACCTGCTAGTTGGTTCCATAATTAGTTGGACAAAATTTCAAAAAGATTTCTTAGACAAATTTGTGGAAGAAACTACCACAAGAGATTTAATGAATGAACTTTTTGCTGCCACTATGAGTCCAAAAGAAAAGGTTAAATATTTCAACCAAAGATTTACCACCATTTTGAACAAATTTCAACCCAAAGCTAAACCTAACCAAGAGTTGCAAATTGAAGTATACATCAATGCTCTCCTAGCTTCTATTTCCATGTTTGTAAAAAGGGTTGCCAAACATACCCTAGCAAAAAAAATTTGAAGAAGATAAAACGATTGAATTCCAAATGAAAGGATGTAAAGAAGGTCATATCTCTCTAATAAAAAAAGAAACCCAACCTCTACCTAATAGAGGACATGTGTTGACAAGACCCCTAGGAAAATAAATAGAACAAGTTCCTGATAAAGAAGGAGGAGATCTATAAAACCTACAACGGATGATCAAAAAACTCTCCAATGAGATCGAAGATATGAAAAGGAGTGTTGGGGAGGGAAACCAAAATCCAAGCCCTTATAAACCCTTTTTTAAAATAAATCCTCCCTTCAAAGCTATAGAACCTCCCCTATCCAACCTAAATGTTGACTTAGGAAATGTAGCATCTGACTCTTTTTGCACATATCACCAAGAAAACCATTCAGAAAGAGACTACCGCCAATGGGTACATGCTATGAATATAATGGTTGATCGATTGCTAGATGAATGTTGTTTAACCTAACAACCAAGTAGCTTGGCAACAAATGCCATCGATCAAGAAATTCAAGAGCCACCAGAAGAGACAACCATGTTGTTATGGGATTCCAATCACCTGATGTCTTTCAATGACATTGCTGAAATGCAAGGACCTGTCGCTGAAGTTTTAGTTGTAAAGACGTGAGGTAGAAGTCAACCTGTCCAAAGAAACCCCACCACTACTAGGTTATCCAGAGGGAGTCCAGTGACCGATCATCATAAACCCCTATTTTCCTTTCAAAAAACTCCCACAAACATACAAACACAAGGAGCTCCTAAACTAGAATACAATGTGGTACAAGACTTGAAGAATATGAAGGCTAATGTATCTGTCATGGACATGTGTAAAATCCCTCAAAAAAAGGAATTTTTGTTATAGGCTGTAAAATCAATAGAAACCCCTATAACAAGCATTGATCAAAGTGAGGTCCCATCTCCCACAGATTTAACAAATAATCCAATTGTGAATGCTTTCTCTTTAAAAAAAAGGGGAAGGCCTTTTGTTCCTCCTTTCCTTTTGACGTTTGAATTTTTTAACAGAAATCTACAAAATTTCCTAGTTGATTCAGGGGCATCTTCCAATGTCATGCCATTGTCAATCTGCAAGAAATTGAACGCAACCCTACTCAAAAGTCATAAACATGTTATACAAATAGACAAGAATTAGGTGAAGGTCATTGGGGAACTTAAAGATGTCATGGTCAGAATGGATACACACCCAAAATTGTTTCAAGTAATTGACATAATCGTAGTAGACATCCCATTATAGGCCTATGGACTGCTACTTAGTCAATACTGATCTGAGAAATTAAAAGGATACTTTAGTATTGACTGGGCTCACCTTTGGCTTCCATTAAAAGGGCATACAAACATGATTAGGATTGACAGAGAAAGATATCTCTAACATACCATCACTAATTTATACACCCCAAATGAACCCTCATCAATAGAGTTCCATGTTTTAGGAAACTACTCCTGTGATTCTGATTTCGGTAATTTCACCCCTCACATGTCTGACATACCTCCCACAAAAAAATTCGAAATGATTTTTCAAGTAGACTTACTAGAAAACACAGAAGGAAGCATCCTCTATCAGGATTCTCCATCAGGAGTAGCAGACAAGGAAGATGGAGGTGAAGAAATAGCTTGACATGAAGAAGTTAGTAATTCCCCCCCACAAATTTGGATGTTGTACTTTGATGGTTCTAAATATCAAGAAGGGTTAGGAGCAGTATCTATCCTCATTGACCCAAAGGGGAAACAAAACTTCTTATCTTGTAGAATAGAATTTGAATGCACTAACAACATTGTTGAATATGAAGCTCTAGTCCAAGGACTAAATAAGGCCATAGACTTAAACATCAAAGAATTGAAAGTTTTTGGAGAATCTGAAATTATTGTTAGACAAGTAAAGAATACTATTCATTGCAATTCACCTCACTTGAGAAACTACCAGCAAGAGGTACACAGGATAATAGACAGAGGCTTTCAACATTACCATTGTTCCCAAGACAAAAAATACTCTTTTTGATTATTAATCCACTAAATCCTCAAGATTATCTCCTTTAGAAGACTATGAAGCCTCAAGGTTTGCAGTAGAATTGAACTACAAACCGTCGGTGCCTAACAACATTTCTAACTGGAAAGTCTTTGAAGGGGATGAACAGATTGTAGATTTTCTGACTAACCAAGATCATTTTAAGGATTTGTCCATTGATTATGAAATATTCCAAGAACTACTCACATAATCGAATATCCATGAAAAAAATAAGGGAATAGATCACTCCGATGACAAACCAAAGTTTCACACAATACCAAAAGGATTGGCCAATCTAGAGAACCTTTTCAACATAAGGGAAATATTTAGAGGGCCAAAAAATGAAAAAATAGGGATCTCATGCCCTATATATGAAACTATAAACCTAGGAACCCCTGAGAATCCCAAGAATGTCAATCTAGGTAAGGGAGTATCTAAAGAAGACATTAAGGCTTATATTAAACTGTTTAAAGAATATCAAGATGTCTTTGATTCGTCCTACCAAGAATTGAAAACGTATGATACATTATCCATCATACAATCCCATTAAAATATGGAATAAAACACTTCCAATAGAATATTAGTAAGTACCACCCATCTATGGAACCCCTAATGTATCAAGATTTGAAGAAATTATTAGATGCCAAGACTATTTTTTAGGTAAGACACTCTGCTTGGGTAGCCAATTTGGTTCTTGTCAGAAATAATTCTGGGGAGATCAGTTTGTGTGTGGATTTCAAAAAACTTAACAGAATATCAGAGAAGGATAACTATCTGGTTCAACCCATGGAACAACTCCTACAGACAGTATCCAACTCGAAAATTGTTTCCCTCCTGGATGGTTTCTTGGGGTATAACTAGGTCCTAATTTTAGAAGATGATCGATTAAAAACTACCTTATGGACCAAGTGCGGAACCTTTTATTATAAACACATTCCTTTTGGGTTGATCAACGTGGGAGAAACCTTCTATAGGGCCATGGATGTATCTTTTCAGGGATTGATTAACAATTGTGTGGTAGTCTATTTAGATGATGTAACACTATACTCAAAAAATAAGGAAGACCACATTCAACATTTGACTCATTTCTTTGAAAGGTGTAAGAAGTATGGAATATATTTGAACCCTAAGAAAACCATATTTGGTGTAGAGGAAGGAAAGTTACTAGGTCATATCATATCTCAGGAAGGAATCAGTATCAACCCTGAGCAGATAAAAGCGATAGCTCAACTCCCTTTCCCTCACAATAAAAAGGCCATAAAATCATTCTTTGGAAAAATCAATTTTGCAAGAAAATTCACTCCTAATTTCGTCGAAACTATCAATCATTTGCAAAGAATGATTCACAAATATTCATAGTTTAAATGGGAGGAAGAGAATAAGGTGCTTTCAATAACATCTAAACTTCCATCTCCCAAGCACCAGTGTTACGAAGCCCTGTTTTCAGCAAAGATTTTTTCCTTTATACCTTTTCTTCTGACCAATTCTTAGTCGCAATAATTACTCAAAAGGATAATGAAAACAATGAATCACCAGTATCCTTTATGAGCAACAACCTCCAAGGAGTTGAAGTGAATTACCCTGCTATAGAAAAACATGCTTACGCAGTGTATAAAGCAGTCAAAAATTTCAGATCCTACATCCCGAAGAATCACACTAAAGTCATAGTACCTCATCCATCAATATGATCTATGTTCACTCAACAAGACATGGGAGAAAGAAGGGGAAGTTGGATGGAAGTCATCGAATAATTTTATCTAGACAAAAATCCTTCCAAAATAGTCAAAGGTCAAGGATTGTGTAAACTGGTCGTTGAAGCCCAAGATCTGATTAATGCAGAAGACCCCAGTTGGGAAAATGAGTTGTCATTTTGGTGAGGTGAAGCCTTATACGTCCCTCCCATGCAATATTCCTGGTATGGAAACTTGTCTTATCCCTTGCATCATGGAACTTGTCCGGAAAACGTAAACCCTAGAGAAAGGAGAGCCCTCGGGTTAAAATTCACTCAATATCGCCTCATAAATTTGTTCTTTTCCACATAAACTATGATGGAGTACTCATTAGATGTCTTCAACATGATGATGTATAAAATGTAATCAAAGAACTCCATGACATCCCAACAGGTGGAAATTTTGCAGGAGAAACCACAACTCACAAAATATTAAGGGTTGGTTATTTTTGGCCTAATTTGTTCAGGGACACTCATGCATATGCCAAGAAATGTAAATCTTGTCAATTGAGTGCGGGTAGGGAAAAGAGAGAATCCATTCCACTACAGTCGGTGACCGTATATAGACCTTTCGAGAAGTGTGGAATAGACGTCATAAGATAAATTACTCCCAATTCTTCAAAACAACATAAGTACATATTGATTGCAACAAATTACTTCACAAGGTGGACATAGGATATCTGTCTCACACACATTAATGGAAAGGTAGTGATCCAATTTCTAGAACAACAACTAAAAACAAGGTTTGGGATGCCCTTCATCCTTGTTTTTACAATGCTTCCTATTTTTCTTCCACGTGCTTGACAGAATTATCCCTTGATAAGGGGATCATAATAATATATTTTGCAAACTATTATCCGCAAGGGAATGGGGTAGCAGAGTCAACTAATAAAAACCTGGTGCGAATTTTAAAATGGACAGTTTTTGAAAATCAGATAAATTGGCATAATTTACTTCATAATGCCCTGTGGGCCAATAGAGTAACACCTAAAGAAGCCATAGGAAACTCTATGTATTTTCTGGTATATGGGCAAGAATCCATTCTTCCAAACAGATTGTACCTTCCATCTTTAAAGCTTTCCCATGCATCAAAAGGTCATCCCTCATCCACTCTACAACAAAGGATTGATACCCTTATCATGTTGGATGAAGAAATGGAAAAGGATAAATTTAAGTTCACCACTCATCAACAGGTGGTTAAAAGATGGTTGTACAAACATAAGGCCAGAGAAAAAAAAATTGAAGTAGGGGACCTAGTCTTGAAGTGGGATAAAGAAAACAAGTCCAAAGGAAAACACTCAAAGTTCCAAAACATATGGCTTCGCCCTTTTCAGGTGGCCGAGAATATCAGAGAAGGAACATACTGGTTGCAAAAACTGAGGGGCAAATTTGACAACCTCCCGATGAATGGTCAGGCCTTAAAACAATACTTCTCTTAATAAAAAAAAATGTCTTTTGATGTTTTGCTTGCATTTCTTTTTCTTTGTTTTTAAGAATATATTTTGATAAGGATGAGTGTGTGGGTTT
This sequence comes from Picea abies, assembly GCA_900067695.1. Taxonomy (NCBI): domain Eukaryota; kingdom Viridiplantae; phylum Streptophyta; class Pinopsida; order Pinales; family Pinaceae; genus Picea; species Picea abies. The sequence continues at coordinate 8,536 of CBVK0103857185.1, forward strand.
AGGGAAGACCGTTTTATTGGCTTTTCTGTTTTCTTGTTAACTAAGTTGTGTTCTATAAAACAATGGTTGATTTTAATAAATACAGTAAGACAGACTCTGCTCCTAACCAACACTCACATGCAAAGTAAGAGACATTGGGAAAATACAAATTTTCTCAAATCATATTTGTATTTGTAAGAATACTACCTAGGGAATCAATGAAATATCTTCTTAGTGCCTTGATAACGCTAAATGGAAAGGTGTCTAGATGAAAATAATCATATGTACCTATGGAAAGTGCCAAGAAAGGCCCCACCTTAATACATTGACCTTATAAAAAAAAATAGATATCCTCCCTTCCGACTCACTCTTGGGATTTCTTCCAGAAGAAAATGATCTATATAAAAAGACTATAAAGTCCGAGAGGGTATGCAAATAACTTTTTCGAGGCTATGGACGCTTGCTGGCAGTGGAGCAAGGTCTATGATATCGGGGTGACTCCGTCGGGGTGATGGATGCTTGTTGAAAGTGAAGCAACACCATAAGAAAATGAATGATAGCTAAAATGACTCATGCCAATGGATTCCCTACATGGGTCTTTTCTATAAAGGACATCGATTGAGGTTAGATGGAAAGAGGGTGGAAAAGCATAAACCCCATAGGTGGATCCGGATTTGTGAACCCAGGAACTTGTGTACACATTGATAGAAAAGGTTCTGTTGAAAATCAATAGAATAAAGACAGAGGGTTTGTCAACCAATTTGCACAAACTAAGCATGAGGGAAGGATCATAGATTCTTTGTTCACCTAGAGAATCGCCATTTGTTGAGCACTCAACACACCCTAAACATTTTGAGAAGATTTTTTTTTTTGGGTACCACTTTGTCTTTTTTAGTTTATTCAGTTGTGTAGGGATCAATGGGGTTATATGTTTATTATGTTTTTTATCGATCATATTCGGCTTGGTTTAGAGTTATTGAAAAAAATGGATTTTTATTTAAGAAAACTTAGCATTTTAACTAAGTATACACAACTAAACTTTTGGGCCACACGCCTATTATCGGTATCGACACAATACGAGAAGTAAAATGATCACATAACAATGATAATCGTCAATACACCATCGGCATCGATGAAATAATAAAGGAAAAACACTAGCATAGGCCATAACGAACCTCCGATAACCGATTACCCATACATTTTTCAGATTCAGTGAAATCCGAAAGAATGAAAATGTGAAATAGTAACCATCATCAAATCGTCAATCATCGGTTATCAATACATCATCGATGTTGGAAATATAGGATGTTGTAGTCAAGGTTGTGTGTCTAAATAAAATCATCGATACCAAAAAAAGAGGCGTTGCTCACGCAGAACTCAAAATCAACATCCACATGTCTTGGCCGCGTAAGTAGTCTGTACGACTCAGTCTTTTTCCCTGTGTCATATTTGTACATCCATGACATTTTTTCCATGTCAGCACTGTATGACAGTCTTGGTCAGTGTCATAATTTTTTCCTAGATACACCAAAGAAACAATATGAAAGTTGACCTGTCGATGCCGATGTCGATGCCAATGCACTCATTGACTATTGATTGATCGCTAGAATATCGAGCTCCTCGTCTTAGTTAAAACTTTCACCCATCGATACCAATGACCCCAGTTGATATGCGATGCACCATATCTCTCAATACCGATTATGATAGTAAATATGAAAAGGTTTTGGTAATTCGATGGGACACCCCTAGCTGGGGTAATATAGAATTATGTGTCTTGATAAAAAAACTTTTCGAGCAACTAACACCACCACCCCATGCATCGACCAACAGTCAAAATTTGAATTCATCGATGAAATATGAAGTATCCCACTCTTGTGCCGCCAGACTGCACTGCATTTAATCCTAGGCATGATGAAGATTCTATAATAGATTTCACATATCACATTTTCACTCTCGAATGTGAGATCGGAAGAGC
>CBVK0103857197.1:0-12751 GCA_900067695.1 Picea abies
ATCAAGAAGAAGGAGTTGATGAAGGGACAACTTTGAATAGAGTAGATCGAAGGTGAGGAGCTAGCTTTCATTCGATAGCCAAGGCCTGATGAAAGGCCTTATCTAAGGAAGATATTTCAAATAAATAAAACTATCTACATAAAAATAATAAAATACCAAGATTAAATTTAACAATGAGTACCTCTTCTAGATTTTCAATCTACAGCTAGATGCAGAGCTTATTAAAAACCTCAATGTATCTTTGGACTGATTGGCCTGAGAGTTGGCGTAGTTGCAACCAATGAGCTAGGATATTCTAACAATACTGTATGTGAAAGAAGTGATTCCAAAGTGCATGAAAAAAGGAATCCCAAGAACCAATAGGTGGAGGGGTGGTCGATGTATGATCTCTCATGTCCACCACCAGAGAGGAGGTATCTATTTGGGTTTCCCACCAACCTTGAACATCCGCTTCCAATTGAAAACTAACGATTTGTATCTTCTCTTCTTTTTTCATTCATAGGAGGGTCTTGAAATAAGTGGATAGACTGTGTACCTAGGAATCAATGACCTCACCATTCATATTCCCTAAAAAAATAGGAAATTGGAAATGAGTATCGAACTACAGAGGGATTGGGGATATACACTGGAGCCACATGATTTCATTCAGAGCAAGAGATAGGTCTTGAATGGGAGAAGATTTCATAGATGTAGAATCCTTGGGGGAGGGGTCTGTATGAGGAGGCATCATATTCATATACTAAAGAAACTTAGAAATGACAATGGAGAGTGGATAGAAAATGGAAGAGCAAGGGTGTTGGGGCTCAAGAGGGAGGGAAATGTCTGAAGCACATCATTTAGATAAAACCCTAGAACAATATCCTATGGATTTGGATCTATATATAGAATGGATCTAGATTGGGAGCTAGATCTGGATGGGAAAACCATGGATCCAAAACCCTGGCTCTAGACACAAACGTAAAGAACACTCTCTAGAGCCCAAAACGGAGGGTGCATGAGCAAACCATAACCAAGAGCATGTTGAGAAGGAAAGATGGAAGAGACGTGAGGTCATGGAAAACCCAAGTTCCCTTGGAATGAATTAGAGAAGAGAGGGGGAGCGGAAGATCCCCACAACTAAAGAGCTGAGTAGTGGAGGGTGAGAGAAACCCTAGTGTAATGTCCCCAACCACCGAAGTTGGGCCACGCCCCATAATCTCAACCTTTGCCTCTCTAATACCACAATGTAACATCCCCATTACCAAATTGATCTAACACCAGAATGTAACCTTACCCAGCCTACAAAATATCCGAACTTGTAGGACAAAATATGTGGTCAAAAAACTTGTCTCTACTTTCAAATAAGAAGAAATAGAAGAGAAAGACAACGGAAGAAAAATCAAACTAACAATATGATTGATCTTTGAGCACAAAGTTTTGTAGATTCTATACAATAACTTAGCCTTCACCTAGACTTAACTAAATCTGACCACTCGAACCGCTTAGTTTATTCCTTTTACATTGAAAAAATTATAGACTTTATAGAAATTACAATAAACTAGTTGTTATCAGTATTAGAAATAAAATCTATTCATAAACTCAAAATAGACTAAATCTTAAATCAATTGCAGAAATTTTGGAGCTGTTGGAACTGTTTGCTTGAAACTTTGCCTTTGGTAAATTATTTCCTCAACTAATTCCTTGAGATCTGAGATAAAGATTGGAGGAGATCTCACCTCGATTCATGAATTCGAGATGAAAATTCTGTCGTGCAACCTCCATCACTTGTATTTTCATTCATTCATAAACTTCATTTTTAGAATCGATGATACCTATTCAGATCTGAGCTTTATTTCTTGCCTTTGTAATGAAAAGGATGCAAGCCCATCAACAAGGAAGAATCTCGGTGACACCTGATGAAATCTCATACATAAATTGAGATCCAATAAGAAAGAACAAAAACCCTACTAAAAATATATTGGTATTTTGTTTTCACTTCACTTACTTAAAGGTAACTATAATCCAACGATTTGATCCTGGTTCAAACACTGCGCCAAGCACACCAAAGATCTACGATCTGACTCCATGTAAATTTTGTTTGGGTGCCTCTTTGGGTGGTCTCGTTGCTTTCCCTTTGATGTTTTTCACGAACATGTGATTCCGCTCCTGAGTTCCTCTTAGTGCTCTGTTGCACATTCAAGGAGCTATGGTGACACTTGGAAGTTCTTTTGACACCTGTGAGCTCTCCTGTGAATTGTTACATAGACCCAGTTACCAAGAAAAATAAACTAAACTGTGGTCTCATGGCATTGGCGGCTTATGAATTTTATACCACTTGATGGTGGTTTGAGTATCAACCTTCCTCCATGCACAATACATAAAACACGTTGATCACACTCTGGTTTGAATAGTGAGATTTCCCCCTTGCATGAGACCCTGCGATTTCTTTGAAACTTGGCGTTAGATTTCTGGGAGATCTCCTTGGCGTTCGGTGCATGTTTTTCATTTTGTGGGCAGTAGAAATAATCCCATATGCGCAACAAGAATGAGTTTAAACTTGTTTATATTTCTGAGTGATGGATTATCATTGAGATGCATTGAGCTAGGGCTTGACAGAAGTTTATGTGTGAGCTTGCTCTCGACACTTGGAGCTGAGTACTTTAGGATAGTTTCGATAGCCAAAAGTTCTTATTTCGACAAAAATTTCAAAAAACTTTATCAATTTTTCAAAAAAAGCTATAAAATTATTTATAATAAATTGGTAATTACAAAATAATTTTAAAATTAACAACTCTTTTTTAAATATTTGGCTTTTGAGAAAGTTTAAATATTTGGCTCTCATATACAGGACAACACTTTTTAAATATTTGGCATTGAGAAAGTTTAAATATAAAAAAAATTTATCAATTTTTAAAATAAAACTATAAAATTATTTATAATAAATTGGTAATTACAAAATAATTTTATAATTAACAACTCTTTTTTAAATATTTGGCTTTTGAGAAAGTTTAAATATTTGGCTCTCATAAAGGACAACACTTTTTAAATATTTGGCTTTTGAGAAAGTTTAAATATTTGGCTATCATAAAGGACAACACTTTTTAAATATTTGGCATTGAGAAAGTTTAAATATAAAATCATTTATAATAGATTAGTAATTTCAATATGATTTTATAATTAAAAAGTTTATTTTAATATTTGGCTTTCTCATTTCAATATGATTTTATAATTAAAAAGTTTATTTTAATATTTGGCTTTGAGAAAGGACAACACTTTTTAAATATTTGGTTTTGAGAAAGTTTAAATATTTGGTTTTAAATATTTGTCTCTTGAGAAAGTTTAAATATTTAGCTCTCATAAAGGACAACACTTTTTAAATATTTGGCATTGAGAAAGTTTAAATATAAAATCATTTATAATAGATTAGTAATTTCAATATGATTTTATAATTAAAAAGTTTTTTTTAATATTTGGCTTTGAGAAAGGACAACACTTTTTAAATATTTGGCTTTGAGAAAGTTTAAATATTTGGTTTTAAATATTTGACTTTGAGAAAGGACAACACAAGGCCAAATATTTGGCTTTCACAAAGGACAACACACTGTTTTAAATATTTGGCTTTCAGAAAGGACAACACAAAGCCAATTTGGTAGTTTTCAAATAAAAACAAAAAGACCACAAACTAGATTTCAACTCATGGACATATTACAATATTTTGCTTTGAGAAAGGACAACACAAGGCCTATTTGGTAGTTTTCAAATAAAAACAAAAGGACCACAAACTATATTTCAACTCATGGACATATTAGAATATTTGGCTTTGAGAAAGGACAACACAAGGCTAATTTGGTAGTTTCAAAATAAAAACAAAAAGAGCACAAACTATATTTCAATTCATGGACATATTGCGCCACACCAGAATGGAAGTTTGAAGTAAAGAAAGACTTACGTGAAATGATGCAAGGATTTAAGAATTTCTACTAAATTGGCATAAAATATGATAGGCTAGCGAAGTTCGTATAATTTTTGAAAAAGGTTTAAACATTTTGACAGGGTCAAATTTAGGTGCAACTGGGGATTTTAAAGAAAAACTTCATGTTGCAATTTCTTCTAATAATCCACTCATTTAACTACCAAAAATTCTCATAGAAACATTGTAATTTTGCGTGCTAACATGTACCTTGGTTTTCAACAACGGAAGAATGTTTGAATGCATTCATATGAAAATTTTAATTTCATATGATATGTGCATATTTGAAGTCATATCGAAAATTCTCATACAAACACTGTAATTTTGTGTGCCAACATGCACCTTAGTTTTCAACAATAAAAGAATGTTTGAATGCATTCATATGAAAATTTTAATTTTATATGATATATGATATGTGCATATTTGATGTCATAATCATCTCAATGCAAGAAAAACACATTCCTACAGTAATAATAAATATGAAATAAGAATCCATGTGGTGAGAGGTTGGCTAAGTCCTAAATGCACCATGGAAAAGTGCTTAATGTGAAATGTAAAATATCTAAATTCAAAGCAAAGTTGCATTATGTGAATGTGACCATGGAAAAAAAACAATTTGGCACATTGATTAAATTGCTTGAGAAGCTTGATTGCATTTTGAAAAGATTGTATGATGAAATAAAGCATGTACGATAAGTATTTGTTCTTTATATCCTTGAATAGAAAAAAAAAATGCAATTGCTAGTATGCATAATTTAACAATTGGTTGTGAACCATTGTAAATGTGTAATAAAAATGTAATATGCATGAGAAATAAAAAAATGTTTCGATATATGAAGCGGGTATTGCAAGAAGGATAGTCTTGAGTATGGCAGAAATGTAACACCATAAGGAATACCAATGCCTATTGGTTGCAAAAGAGCCAAACTTCCCAAGGAAAGAGGTCTCAGACTTGTGGAATCTGGTTCTTGCATGGAACAAATTTAAAAATGAGAATGTGAAATTGGAAATCTGCGGGTAATACATTTGAAAAATATTGAATAAAAATGAGAACATTTCACAAATTTATGTATGCTTATGAACAAAGATGAGATGAAGAGGTTTGTCCAAGGAGGACAGATAGTGACTATCAAACAAGAAAGCATGAAAAAGGACTAGTGTTATGGAAGGAGAACTTTGTGACAAGTCATGATCTCCATGAGAATGTTGTGTTGTGGTAACACCGGCCGAAGGGACGCTTTTGATAGAGAAATCTTGGGGTACGCTTCAACTATAAGACTCAGGGAAGTCTCTGAAACTTTTCTTGTGTGAGAAATATTTTGCAGGAAAGATGGATCACCCAAGGGACTATATAGTAGAGAATGGGATTCATGAGCCTAAGCATGAAAAAAAAGTGACCTCAAGGAAGGGGAGACCTCGATAGTTCATGTGAAAGGCTCGAAGGAGTCTTCAAAATAAAATTCATCTATTGACTAGGATGATGAGAACAATGGGTATGTAAAGAAAAAGAGTGAGCCAATTTAATGAGACATCCATATGGATGTAGGTCCATGAAATTGCATAGATAAGTATTGTGATGATATGAATATGTCCCCTTGAGTTTTGAACAACAATGAAAGGTTTATGTATGAAACTATGAATTAATAGGCCTATTGTCTGAAATTTTTGGGGGCCTGTGCTAAATTCCAAGGGTCTGGAAAGGACTATACCAAGAAGAGGATGTACCTTGGTTTTCAACAACGAATAAATGTTTGAAAGCATTCATATGAAAATTTTAATTTCATATGATATGTGCATATTTGAAGTCATACTGAAAATTCTCATACAAACACTGTAATTTTCCATGCCAACATGCACCTTGGTTTTCAACAATAAAAGAATGTTTGAATGCATTCATATGAAAATTTTAATTTCATATGATATGTGCATATTTGAAGTCATAATCAGCTGAACGCAAGAAAAACACATTCCTACTATAATAATAAATATGAAATAAGAATCCATGTAGTGAGAGGTTGGCTAAGTCCCAAACACACCATGGAAAAGTTCTTAATGTGAAAAGTAATAAATCTAAATTGAAAGCAAAGTTGCATTATGTGAATGTGACCATGGAAAAAAAACAATTTGTCACATTGATTAAATTGCTTGAGAATCTTGAATTCATTTTGAAAAGGTCGTATGATGAAATAAAGCATGCATGATAAGTCTGTGTTCTTTCTATCCTTGAATAGAAAAAAAATGCAATTGCTAGTATGCATAATTTAACAATTGGTTGTGAGTCATTCTAAATGTGTAATGAAAATGTAATATGCATGAGAAATAAAAAATTGTTTCCATATATGAAGTAGGTATTGCAAGAAGGATGGTCTTTAGTATGGCAGAAATGTAAGACCATAAGGAATACCGATGTCTGTTGGTTGCAAAAGAGAAAAACTTCCCAAGGAAGCAGGTCTCAGACTTGTGGAATCTAGTTCCTGCATGGAACAAATTTAAAAATGAGAATGTGAAATTGGAAATCTATGGGTAAGTTCCTGCATGGAACAAATTTAAAAATGAGCATGTGAAATTGGAAATCTGTGGGTAATAGATTTGAAAAATCTTGAATAAAACTGAGAACATTTCACAAATTTATGTATGCTTATGAACAAAGATGAGATGAAGAGGTTTGTCCAAGGAGGACAGATAGTGACTGTCAAACAATAAAGCATGAAAAAGGACCAGTTTTATGGAAAGAGAACTTTGTGATAAGTCATGATCTCCATGAGAATGTTGTGTTTTGGTAACATGGGCCGAAGGCACGCTTTTGATAGAGAAATCTTGGGGTACGCTTCAACTATAAGACTCAGTGAAGTCTCTGAAACTTTTCTTGTGGGAGAAATATTTTGCAGGAAAGATGGATCACCCAAGGGAGTATATAGTAGAGAAGGGGATTCTTGAGCCTAAGCATGAAAGGAAAGTGACCTCAAGGAAGGGGAGACCTTGATAGCTCATGTGAAAGGCTCGATGGAGTCTTTAAAAAAAATTCATCTATTGACTGGGATGATGATCACAATGGGTATGTCAAGAAAAAGAGTGAACCAATTTAATGAGACATCCATATGGATGTAGGTACATCAAATTGCATAGATAAGTATTGTGCTGATATGAATATGTCCCCTTGAGTTTTGAACAACAATGAAAGGTTTATGTATGAAATTGTGAATTAATAGGCCTGTTGTCTAAAATTTTTGTGCGCATGTGCTAAATTCCAAGGGTCTGGAAATGACCAGACCAAGAAGAGGATCTACCTTGGTTTTCAACAACGAATGAATGTTTGAATGCATTCATATGAAAATTTTAATTTCATATGATATGTGCATATTTGAGGTCATACCGAAAATTCTCATACAAACACTGTAATTTTGTGTGCCAACATGCACCTTGGTTTTCAACAATAAAAGAATGTTTGAATGCATTCGTATGAAAATTTTAATTTCATATGATATGTGCATATTTGAATTCATAATCAAATCAACGCAAGAAAAACACATTCCTATTGTAATAATAAATATGAAATAAGAATCCATGTGGTGAGAGGTTGGCTAAGTCCCAAACGCACCATGGAAAAGTGCATAATCTGAAAAGTAATAAATCTAAATTGAAAGCAAAGTTGCATTATGTGAATGTGACCATGGAAAAAAAATAATTTGGCACATTCATTAAATTGCTTGAGAAGCTTGATTTCGTTTTGAAAAGATTGTATGATGAAATAAATCATGCACGATAAGTCTTTGTTCTTTCTATCCTTGAATAGAAAAAAAAAATGCAATTGCTAGTATGCATAATTTAACAATTGGTTGTGAACCATTGTAAATGTGTAATGAAAATGTAATATGCATGAGAAATAAAAAATTGTTTTGATATATGAATCAGGTATTGCAAGAAGGATGGTCTTGAGTATGGCAGAAATGTAAGACCATAAGGAATACTAATGCCTGCTGGTTGCAAAAGAGCCAAAAAAAAAAAATGCAATTGCTAGTATGCATAATTTAACAATTGGTTGTGAACCATTGTAAATGTGTAATGAAAATGTAATATGCATGAGAAATAAAAAATTGTTTTGATATATGAATCAGGTATTGCAAGAAGGATGGTCTTGAGTATGGCAGAAATGTAAGACCATAAGGAATACTAATGCCTGCTGGTTGCAAAAGAGCCAAACTTCCCAAGGAAAGAGGTCTAAGACTTGTGGAAACGGGTTCATGCATGGAACAAATTTAAGAATGTGAATGTGAAATTGGAAATATGTGGGTAATAGATTTGAAAAATCTTGAATAAGACTGAGAACATTTCACAAATTTATGTATGCTTATGAACACCGATGAGATGAAGAGGTTTGTCCAAGGAGGATAGATAGTGACTTTCAAATAAGAAAGCATTAAAAAGGACCAGTGTTATGGAAAGAGAACTTTTTGATAAGTCATGATCTCCATGAAAATGTTGTGTTGTGGTAACACGAGCCGAAGGGACGCTTTTGACAGAGAAATCTTGTGGTATGCTTCAACTATAAGACTCAACGAAGTCTCTGAAACTTTTCTTCTGTGAGAAATATTTTGTAGGAAAGATGGATCACCCAAGGGACTATATAGTGGAGAAGGGGATTCCTGAGCCTAAGCATGAAAATAAAGTGACCTCAAGGAAGGGGAGACCTCGATAGCTCATGTGAAAGGCTCAATGAAGTCTTTAAAAAAAATTCATCTATTGACTGGGATGATGAGCACAATGGGTATGTCAAGAAAAAGAGTGAGCCAATTTAATGAGACATCCATATGGATGTAGGTCCATCAGATTGCATAGATAAGTATTGTGCTGATATGAATATGTCCCCTTGGGTTTTGAACAACAATGAGAGTTTCATGTACGAAATTGTGAATTAATCAGGCTGTTGTCTGAAATGTTTATGGGCATGTGCTAAATTACAAGGGTCTGGAAAGGACCAGACCAAGATGAGGATCTACCTTGGTTTTCAACAACGAAAGAATGTTTGAATGCATTCATATGAAAATTTTAATTTCATATGATATGTGCATATTTGAAGTCATACCGAAAATTCTCATACAAACACTGTAATTTTGCGTGCCAACATGCGCCTTGGTTTTCAACAATAAAAGAATGTTTGAATGCATTCATATGAAAATTTTAATTTCATATGATATGTGCATATTTGAAGTCATAATCAGCGCAACTCAAGAAAAACACATTCCTACTGTAATAATAGATATGAAATAAGAATCCATGTGGTGAGAGGTTGGCTAAGTCCCAAATGCACCATAGAAAAGTGCTTAATGTGAAAATTAATAAATCTAAATTCAAAGCAAAGTTGCATTATGTGAATGTGACCATTGAAAACAAACAATTTGGCACATTGATTAAATTGCTTGAGAATCTTGATTGCATTTTGAAAAGATTGTATGATGAAATAAAGTATGCACAATAAGTCTTTGTTATTTCTATCCTTGAATAGAAAAAAAAAATGCAATTGCTAGTATGCATAATTTAACAATTGGTTGTGATCCATTGTAAATGTGTAATGAAAATGTAATATGCATGAGAAATAAAAAGATTGTTTGGATATATGAAGTAGGTATTGCAAGAACGATGGTCTTGAGTATGGCAGAAATGTAAAACCATAAGGAATACCACTGCCTGTTGATTGAAAAAGAGCCAAACTTCCCAAGGAAAGAGGTCTCAGACTTGTGGAATCTGGTTCCTTCATGGAACAAATTTAAAAATGAGAATGTGAAATTGGAAATCTATGGGTAAAGACTTGTGGAATCTGGTTCCTTCATGGAACAAATTTAAAAATGAGAATGTGAAATTGGAAATCTATGGGTAATAGATTTGAAAAATCTTGAATAAAACTGAGAACATTTCACAAATTTATGTATGCATATGAACAAAGATGAGATGGAGAGGTTTGTCCAAGGAGGACAGATAGTGACTTTCAAACAAGAAAGAATGAAAAAGGACCAGTGTTATGGAAAGAGAAATTTGTGATAAGTCATGATCTCCATGAGAATGTTTTTCTATGGTAACATGGGCCAAAGGGATGCTTTTGACAGAGAAATATTGGGGTACACTTCAACTATAAGACTCAACGAAGTCTCTGAAACTTTTCTTGTGTGAGAAATATTTTGTAGGAAAGATGGATCACCCAAGGGACTATATAGTAGAGAAGGGGATTCCTGAGCCTAAGCCTGAAAGGAAATTGACCTCAAGGAAGGGGAGACCTCAATAGCTCATGTGAAAGGCTCAATGGAGTCTTCAATTTTTTTTTATCTATTGACTGGGATGATGAGCACAATGGGTATGTCAAGAAAAAGAGTGAGCCAATTTAATGAGACATCCAAATGGATGTAGATACATGAAATTGCATAGATAAGTATTGTGCTGATATGAATATGCCCCCTTGAGTTTTGAACAACAATGAAAGGTTTATGTATGAAATTGTGAATTAATAGGCCTATTGTCTGAAACTTTTGTCGGCATGTGCTAAATTCAAAGGGTCTGGAAAGGACCAGACCAAGAAGAGGATCTACATTGTTGAAACATTGAAAGATAAAGGCATGGAAAGAGTTACCGAGGAAGAACATCGAGGATGATGTTCCTTTGAAGGGGGAGGGTATCATAATACCCCCCTCTCGAAACCTATGATTATGTGTAATTAATTATAATTAATGTTTTCCATGCTATGGCATGAAAACAATGTAAATGTATTAATGCTTAATTGAAAATTCCAACAACTGCTTTTGGGGGTGAAGCCTCGAAGTACTAGCCATGATACCACTATAGGAAAGAGTGAGATAACCTAGAGAGGGGGGTCATCATGCTAAGATGACCCAATCCTCTTTGTTGAATTTATTTTAATTGGAAATATTTAGTTATCTCCCTTAGCTCTAATTTCAAGACAAAATCAATTAATGAGAAGAGGGTTGGCAGTTGAATAACCAACCACCCTCAATGAATGGAGATATGGAGTGATGCCTGAGGTGACATAAAATGTTAGCTAGAGGAAAGTAGGAAGGAACACAATGAGTCCCCGTGATTTTACCCACAATCTCCCTTCTAACAAAATAAATAGGGTACAGGTTGAGAACCTTCCCAAAGGGATTTTGGGCAGATGAGAGTTTTGGTCTAGGAGAGAAGAAGGTGTAAGAACAACGGGGGAGAAATGAGAAGGGTTCTAAGTGAAGGTCAAAGAAGAAAAAGTAGTAGTAGAGGCCTAGGTGTGGGATGAGAAACATGAGTCTCAATCATAATTTGGTTACAGGGATAGTTTCAAAGCCTAGGTCCCAACCTCAACTGAGGAGGTCACAAGCTTGATGCTAGAGAGCATATGATAAACCTCATAAAGGCTTGGGATAGGTGGGTATGAGAAAATATTGACTAAGAGTAGTATGAAGGAGAGTAACTTTAACCTGTTAATCTCCTCGAGGACATGAGAGAAAATCCCTAGGGTTATCATGGCTTTTCTCAGGGGTGGCCTTCTTCTGAAGTTATTGAGAGAGAAGATCTTATGGTTGGGTGAAAAGGAGAACAGTCACAATTGGTTGGTTGGTTGTAATTTGTAAACAGATAAGTACTTTTATACTTTGTGTAATTAAATTGAAATGAAAGTTTGGATTCCTATACATGTGCTATGCATATGTAGGTATCAATACTTGTTCCTTTTCCATGCTCGCATATCTGATATGACTAGAGACCTATAGGAATTATGTAGGTCTCACATCTCTAAATACTAACCTTTTATACCATTCTAAGGGTGGAAGGTGCATAATACGCAAAGTATTCATTGAAGGCATAAGAGTCTGAGGGATCCAAATATTTAGCCCAACATATTGATACGATGTGAGGCTGCAGTACTGCTAAGTCCAAGATAACAACTACAACCCGTCTAATCTCTTTGTTGAATAAACGAGACTAAAAAATCATCAATTCTTGGGTTGGAATGAATCCTACCCATTAAAGGTAATCCTTACACCATGGGATTATCCATCATAATATCTATGGTAATTTTTTACTGTTGGATCGATGGATCAATCGATCTCCACCAACAATCTGTCAATTACACATAGGAGGGAATTGTCACCAGGGTACCAAAGCAATGGACCCCCAAAACAACATCTATACCATGTTTTTTCGAAAGGGTCAATGCCATGACACCAGGGGAATGGGGCTCCAAGCCCTAGTCCCATATCCTAGCTAAACACCTATTGAAGAATAGAAAGAAGGTTTATCCACCATAGATATGGGGATGAGGATTGATCATGATTGTTCAATTTAAACAAGTCCTTGTTCATACCCCATGAGGTCACTAGAAGTATTATCCATTAGATTAGTGGACGATTGATCTCAACCATATATCCATTATCTAATTTCAAGTGGGATATTGGTTGTTGGTTTCAAGGAAGGAGGGATATCCACCATTAATCCCTGACATATCATCTTCGGGAGTGGAAGGAAGCTAAAGCATAAAGAAAATACTTAATTTTGACAACGCCGATGATCGGAGGCAACGAGTTTAATGGATTGGCAGTAAGCTAGAGTTAATCTCCATCGTAGATCTCTGAAAAACCCTTATAGGTAATATAAAAAGGCAATGATGTCATGAGGCCCTCCTCGTTACGACAACAACTCTGAAAACAGGTGCAATTTTTTTTTTGTGTGTGTGTGTGTTTAAAGTGTGTGCGAGCGTGTAGAAGCAACAAACACCCTTGACTCTACGTCACCACTCGAACCAACAAGATGCAACCACGATGTTCA
>CBVK0103857231.1:0-12213 GCA_900067695.1 Picea abies
AGGTATGTTATTTACAGGTCATCTCACCATTTTCTCAATAACTTTTTTTTTAGAATGATTCAAACCATGAAATCATCCTCAAACCTTCATTGGAAACCACAAAACCTTACTATACAAACTCCTACAAAAATGTACATTTCTTCAAATTTATCAATAGTTTATCTTCCCTCAATCGTTGCAACACCTTTCTCACATGCTCTAGGTGTTCTTCCTTGGTTCTATTAAAGATCAGAATGTAATCCAGGTACATGAAAATAAAATTTCCCAAAAATGATTTCAATACTTCATTCATAGTCTCATGAATGTGCTAGGGGCATTGGTTAACCCAAGGGCACAACTAACCACTCAAATAGTCCATCCTTTGGCTTAAAGGAAATATTCCATTCATCACAATTTGATGATACTATTGGGTATGTGTTATATTCTTTTCATTGTCAACCTCATGTGTTGCATTGCACTGGGCACATGGGGGGGTGCTAGACCCCCCCCCCCCCCCCCCCCCNNNNGCTCTTCCGATCTCACCCCCCTTTTCCCATGGGGGTGCAGGGGAGCAGAGCCCTCGAAAAAAATTGGTGGTTTTTTGCATCCATTTTTTAACAATTTTTAGCATGCGGTTTCCGTTGATGGTTTTTCTAATTCTAGTTAAGGAATTAGGGTTGTAGACTAATCCAAGTCAATGGATTAGGGTTTTTGGATGTTGCGGGATCCCATATATATTGTATTGTAAACAATGAAGATTGATGATGAATAAGAATTAGAGGTGTGGCTCTAAACAAGTTGTTGTTTTACCCAGTTTGGGTTTCTAGGGTAAAATCTTTGTGTAATGTGTGTGTGTGTGTGTGTGTGTGCGCGCGCATGCGCAACATTGTATCTTTCTTGTTTTATTAAGAATCCATTTTCAATAATTAATTGAAAAGGGTTAAAATCTCCATTTGGTATCAGAGTGGTTATTGGCTTCAGGGGGACACCTTTGTGGCTATGGGTTTGGATCGGGTCGATGATAAACCTTGTTACAATGGGATCTCTGTGGTATTGATTCTTGTGGTGAAAATAAATGGTGAGCAATTCAAAAATAAAGATTTATAAATTTAATGGGAAAAGTTTTGAGTCGTGGAATATCAATATGGAAGATCTATTGGTGTACAAAGATCAATGAATCGTTGTGGATCTAGGTATTGCACCTACAAAAATGTCAATAGAAGACTGGGAAAATTTGGATCGGAAAGCAAAGAACACAATCTTGTTGTGTCTCTTAGATTAAGTATTATTGAATGTGTAAGGGGAAGCTACAAGAAAGGAATTATGGAATAATTTAAAGTTTTTGTAATAGTATAAGTCCCTGGTAAACAAGTTGTGTGGAAGAATCTGTACAACCTGTTATAGCACAAGTTTTAGGTTGGGAAAATACGAACCCAACCAAAAAATCGAGGGCTATAACTTGGGAATCCTACACCCAATGTCACCTCGATGAAGGTCTCGCACTTCAAGGGTGACTAGGTCACTCTAGGAAGGTGATCCCCGTGACCCTAGGGGGAATGAGATGGGGATGGATAGAGATGAAAGTGGAGCCCATAGAGGTCAAATCTAAATGGAGTAAAAAATGGAAAGATATGCCTTGTAAACCCAACAAGTATTTTCCCAAAGATGTAATAATTCTCTGGATGATTGTACCTACCCGAGACACAAGAAAATCCAACTTGCAATGATATATGTTAGTATGGATCAGCAAGTTAACCTTGTTGTCCCTAATTTTCAGCAGTAGATGACAGTTTATATCAGAAAACGAAACATCCAAATCAACATACAAAGATCTAAACTATATAAGCAAATCAACATTAAGATTAGCAATAGATATGGGATGAAAAATGGCACTTAAGAGGCAAGAGAAGATGACTGTTGTAATCATGTGTTTTTTGCAGAAAATTGCAGCCTTACGGTTGTAGCTTTCAGTCACTTATATCAGCAAGTTACACCATCAAAAGATGTCAACAATTAGCCCAAAAGATACGCCCTAGTTAGTACAGTTAGTGAGCAAAATTTAGGAGCTAGTCTAGGGTTACTTTAGGAGTTATGGTTAGTAGTTTATCTAGGTTAGATCAGCCCTAATGGTTGTAGGTTAAGGTTTGTAACATAAATTTAAGCAGTGGGTGAGAGGGGACACCCTAGTAGGGGAAGAGTCCTCTCAATGTGGCAAACCAACTTCAATCAAGAGATCTTTCAAAAGACAAAAATTCATGTGTCTTGAGGCAATGATTTTATGTCTCCATTGCAAAAAATAGATGACTAGTGCCTTTACTATTGGGTTAATAGAGTCAAATAAATTAACTAGAGATGCTACTTCATTGGGGGTGTAAATCCTCTTACTTCCCAAGGAAAGTATCTCTAGTTAGGGTTTGATAATGACGGGTGTAAATCCTCTTACTTCCTCAAACAAACCCTTGCAACATCAATGAACTTTAAGCAATAAATGGTGGAGACTAGAGTAGGGGTGTAAATACTCTTACTTCCCAATTATCTCCTAGCACAACAATCCTTGACTTGAAAAAATGATAGCATAAGAGTAAAAGACCATACCAAAATCAAGAAAGATGCTAAGATAATCCACCATAAAAGATAGAAAGCATTCATCCAAGGCTAGTGTCTCACTCCTCCATCAACCATTCACAAGAGCTAGCCATAAACATGTGCACAAGAGACAAATATAGCCAAGTGCTGTGAAAATTTTAGATTGAGTCCTCTCAGAAGAGGGAGAGTTATACCCAAATGAGATCTTATGATCTCTTATTTATATAAAATGTCACCAAGGTGACTTGTCCACATATTAAGGGGTAAACCATAAGACTAGGGTTCAACAACCCTAATCTTGCCCCCTTTAACAAAGTAATTTTAAACAATTCATTTAAAATTTCACTTTTGCACAAATAAAACCCTAATTTTACATGGATGTCACACATTTAGGGGATGTTTTTCCACTTGGGACAAGTCGTTGGTGTTGGAGAAGCTATGGTAGGCCTCCAAAGGCCACATGTCAAGCATCTATGAAATCTCATTGTGGCCAAGGTCTCATCCTCCTCAAAACTTCCACGTGTCAATGAGTGGCAACACCACCACCAAACTCTAGCCCCCAAGTATGACGTCAAGCTAAAAAAGAAGACGTTTTTTCCTTTCCTGGGAAAATCATTTGGCATGTGAGGGTCGGGCTAGGTCTTACACATCATCTTCTAGGTCTTCAATTTTTCATCTCTATGATCCGGCATGTGGACCCTTGGCATCCAACCTGTGGGCTTGCAACCCCATGGAAGCCCAAGCTAGGCTTGTTCTCCCAAAAACTATCCACCAACTAGGTCATGCAAAGACAAATGAGCATGCCCTCCAAGGATCTCAAGTCATAACATCATGATAAGTGAATCCAATCAATAAATGAGACACATAATCGTGTGCATCAAAGATCACTATATCAAACAATTAATTTCTCAAAGACATTATGTGACTTGTCAAGCTTGCATATGGGAGGGGTGACTACGTGTCCTTTTGGGTATATCTTGCCCTAGGTCAAAGGGAGCTTCCAAGAGATCCCTCTCTAAGCCATGTAAAATGGGTGAAGTGGTTGGGGTCAAGACTCAGTGGGCATAGGGCTCATGACATACAAGGGATCGTAGTCTCTCATTCATGGGTGCCTTTGAAGAGGGTGTGTGGTACCTTCGTCCGCAATGCACTTTTTCCAAGCCCATTATTTTCCTTTCTTTTATTCTTTCATAATTCTAAGGAAAGGTTGAAGGTCATTTCCCTGACATGGTGACCAGATAATGGCAATATCACACACAAATACCTAGTGGAAATGAGAAGGTTGGCTCGTGATGAAACCCCCTTTCCCTCAGTTATGAAACTAAGAGATATTACCCTGGTTTGGTGACCAGATGATGGCAATTTCATACCACTAGATATTCATGGATGTGATAGGTCGGCTCGTGATGAGACCTCCTATCCTTCGACTAACCTTTTAAGCATTCTTTATTATATTATGGGTCGCCTTTACTCAAAGATAATTGTTTCACTACTTTCTTGGGTGATCCCTGGGCAAAGCATCTGGAAGGTTCATACAAGGATTTTATCTTTTACCTAACATCAATCCCTTCGGGCCTTCAACCCCTTCTTCCCATAGAATGAGGGACAACCCCTTCTTCCCATAGAATGAGGGACAACCCCTTCTTGGGTCAATACACCCTAAAATCCCAAGAGATAAGGAAATGGAGGGGAATATAAGGAAATGGAGGGGAATACTGATGGAAAGTGGTAAGTATGGTCGGGAACAATATGATGTCTCTTTAAGGGAGTTCCTAGTAGCAGAACCATCCTCAAGGAAGACCACTTACCAGGGCACAATGTCAACCACCAAGGTGAAAGAGGGAAAACGACATAATGCCCAAGCATATATCATGAAATCTAGAGAAATCTAAGATACAACATACTCAAATGGATTAAATATTGAAATGATGCTCACCATAACACTGACTTGTACCTCATGGAGCAAGGCCCACTTTCTTCTGGAAGACAGTTGATGTGGTGGATGCCATCTGGAAATATATGACCATCTGTGGTGGTGAGAGAGGTTTCCAACTGTGCAAAAGGGTATTGGGTCATGTAGTCTCTCGGCACTCCATATATGCAACCTGAGGGCCTCAAAACATAATATCCTTAGTTATCCACAAAATGGGGATAACATTTGGCTCTTACTTGGGGACATGTGCTCATCGTAGAGTGCATGAGAACTGCATCGTCTCTTGGTAGACCTATGTCTGCCAAAAAATCAAACAAAGGGATCAGAGCATCTAGGGTTGTGCTATCACCCTTCTTCCATATATATATATATATACAAAAATGAAAACTAATCTAGAAAATAAAAAAATCTGACATTTTTTCAAAAATTTCTAAGCTAAGAATGAAATCAATATGCAAGTAGAGAAAAATAAAAATGAAATGTATCTAAACTAATATGAACAATCAAGATGCAAATGCAATGGAAAACAAGATGAATTACCTACTTACATGGGGCCCTTGGGTCCGTGAAGATCTGGTGATAGGTGACGTTAAGTGAAGTCATGCAACCAGTGCAACCACCTCTTCATCATTTCATCAAGATATCCCTTGTGTGCTTAATCATGTGAAAAAACAAAGATAAGTCCAACACATAATAACAATGAGCATAAATAGACATAAAATCCATCATAAAAGGAAACTCATGGAGATGGGTGGGAGGGAGGAAATACTGCTGGAAAGAGAAACCATTAGCCCGATCATCTTGCCGAAAAGTGTAGCCAAAAGCTTGATCAATCCAATTCTAAAGAGGGATACCATATGTAGATGACGGCTCGTCTTCATCTTCACTCAACAAATCAATGCTCCTTGAAGGCTGAGAAAGGACAAGAGATCCCAAGAAAACCCTATGATTTCCCAAACAATAGGAAATGGGGTAAGGCACAACCTTAGAGAAAAACTCCTTTGTTGGACTTGGGAAATGTCTCTTCTTTGTCTGCAAGTCCTTGCCCAAAATATCAACATGAAAGTGCTTTCATTTGGTAGTGTGGACCTCGTACTGCTTTGGGCTAGCCACGACCTAGTGTCTATCTAAATCTAAGCACAATGGTTGAAATTCCTCGTAGAACAAATCTTCATCCTCAAAAGGGTATGTGTCAAGGGATGAATGAATATCATGTTGTGACAAGTCATCCCTGGAAGGACAGAACAAATTTGTAACCATGTCATCACTAGGCTGCCAAACATCTAAATCATACATGCATGGAGGTCAGTCCTCTAAAGATGACATTTCAACCCCCTCTTCCTGATATATACCCTTGATGTCATAAATGGGATCTCTATCAATAATGAAGCAACCCACATCCCATATACATCTCCCAACTTGTATTAAATCATCAATGCGTTTGTCAACTATATCTTAGGGTTGTTCCACAAATTCATCAACATCATAGGAGTTGATCACTTCCTCACAAGATTGGATAACTTCAATTTCTTCAAAAGGGAAGGAAGATAGCAAATTCTCGTTCAGGCCTTCTGCAAGAGAAACTTCATTGAGATCCTTTTGGCAGATTTCTTCATTTCCACAGTCATGGAACAAAGCATCATCAAAGTTTTCAAATGGATTATAACTCATCATGTTCTCTTCTTGATGTGCAAGAGGAGCAGAGGTATGGATGTCCTCATTAAGTGGAAGAGCAAATACTTCATCTTCATCATACAACTCATATGGATCTTCTTCAATCTTTTCTTCATCCTCAACTACAAGAAAACATTATCTTCCAAGAAAGTCTTTTATATATTGGAAAGTATCTTGCAAATTTTGGGTAGATGGTCGATAGTGCTTGAGAAATGATTCAATGAGCTTAGTAGAAGAGGGGATTCTCTTTGGGTTACATGAGTGTGCAAGAAAATTCCTTTGACTTGATTCCAGTGAAGATACAACAATTTTCATTAGCACATCCTCATGTAGCACATCTAGGCTTAAAGCATACTTCATATAATCGACGACATGGGTGACTGCTAGAGCTAGACTGCCATTAAATTTAGGGCAAATTTCCCTCCACTCCAGGGAGCAATGATTTGGATATCTAGGAATATCCTGAACATCAAAGGAGGGATAAACCTTATGGAATTCCCATGGTAAGTCATGTGAGGTCATGGTTCCTTTACTTAGGGTAATACCTCAATGGAGTCGCCAATAATCTCAAGGCTCATCAAGGGATAAAAGGGGAAAAGGGGGAAAATGGGTTCTGGGAAGGTGGAGTCGCCAGATAAGCTTCAAGAAGAGATCATCAAGAAAGGCGGAAAGGGAACGTCCCTTGGGTGGATTCAATGGAAAAGTTAAGGGATAAAGGCTTCGGGATAGGTGTCGTTAGGGTTTTGAAGAGGATTCAAAATTATCCCCGGCAGCGGCACCAAAATGTTATAGCACAAGTTGTAGGTTGGGAAAATCTCGACCCAACCACAAAAGTAAGTGTTAAAACTTAGGAATCCTACACCCAATGTCATCTCGATGTAGGTCTCGCACTTCAAGGGTGACTAGGTCACTCTAAAGAGGTGATCTCAGTGACCCTAGGGGGAATGAGATGGGGATGGATAGAGATGGAAGTGGATCCCCTATATGTCAAATCTAAATGGAGTGAAAAATGGAAAGAGATGTCTTGTAAACCCAACAAGGATTTCCCCAAAGATGTAATACTTCTCCAGATGATTGTACCTACCCGAGACACAAGAAAATCCAACTTGAAATGATATATGTCAGTATAGATCAGCAAGTTAATCTTGTTGTCCCTAATTTGCAGCAGTAGATGACAGTTTATATCAGAAAATAAAATATCCAAATCATCATACAAAGATCTAAACTAGTTAAGCAAATCAACATTAAGATTAACAATAGATATGGGATGAAAAATGGCACTTAAGAGGCAAGAGAAGATGATTGTTGTAAACATGTATTTTCTGAAGAAAATTGCAGCCTTATGGCTGTAGATTTATGTCACTTATATCAGCAAGTTACACCATCAAAATATTCCTACAATTATCCCAAAATATGTGCCCTAGTTAGTAGAGTTAGTGAGCAAAATTTAGGAGCTAGTCCAGGGTTAGTTTAGGAGTTATAGTTAGTAGTTTATCTAGGCTAGATCAGCGCTAATAGTTTTAGGTTAAAGTTTGTAACAACAATTTAGGTAGTGGGGGAGAGGGGACGCCCTAGTAGGGGAAGATTCTTCTCAATGTGGCAAACCAACTCCAAGCAAGAGATCTTTCAAAAGACAAAAATGCATGTTTCCCAAGGCAACGATTTTATATCTCCAATGCAAAAAATAGATGACTAGTGCCTTTACTATTGGGTTAATGGATTCAAATAAATGAACTAGAGATGTTACTTCCTTGGGGGTGTAAATCCTCTTACTTCCCAAGGTAAGTATCTCTATTTAGGGTTTGAGAATGACGAGTGTAAATCCTCTTACTTCCTCAAACAAACCCTTGCAGCATAATGAACTTTAAGCAATAAATGATGTAGACTAGAGTGGGAGTGTAAATACTCTTACTTCCCACTTATCTCCTAACACAACAATCCTTGACTTGAAAAAATGATAGCATAAGAGTAAAATACCATACCAAAATCAAGAAAGATGCTAAGATAATCTGCCATAAAAGCTAGAAAGCATTCATCCAAGGCTAGCACTTCACTCCTCCATCAACCATTCACAAGACTTAGACATAAAAAAGTGCACAAGAGACAAATATAGCCAAGTGTAGAGAAAATTCCAGATCAAGTCCTCTCACAAGAGGGAGAGTTATGTCCAAATGAGATCCTATGATCTCTTATTTACACCAAATGTCACCAAGGTGACTTGTCCACGTATCAAGGGGTAAACCACAAGACTAGGGGTCAACAACCATAATCTTCCCCACTTTAACAAAGTAATACTAAACAATTCATTTAAAATTTCACTTTTGCACAAATAAAACCCTAATTCTACATGGACGTCACCCTTTTAGGGGACGTTTTTCCACTTGGGACAAGTTGGTGGTGTTGGAGAAACTGTGGTAGAACTCCAAAGGCCACATGTCAATAATCTATGCAATCTCCTCATGGCCAAAGCCTCATCCTCCTCAAAACGTTCATGTGTCAATGAGTGGCAACACCACCACCAAACCCTAGCCCCCAAGTATGACGTCAAGCTAAAAAAGAAGATGTTTTTCCCTTACTGGGCAAATCGTTTGGCATGTGAGGCTTGGACTAGTACTTCCACATCATGTTTTAGGTCTTCAATTCTTCATCTCTATGATCCGGCATGTGGACCCTTGGCATCCAATCTGTGGGATTGCAACCCAATGGAAGCCCAAGCTAGGATTGTTCTCCCAAAATTGTCCACCAACTAGGTCCTGCAAAGACAAATGAGCACGCCCTCCAAGGATCTCAATTCATAACATCATGATAAGTGAATCCAATCAATAAATGATCCACCTAAGAATGTGCATTGAAGATCACAATATCAAACAATTAATTTCTCAAATACACTATGTGACTTGTCAAGATTGAATATGGGAGGGTTGAATAGGTGTCCCTTTGGGTAGATCTTGCCCTAGGTCAAGGGGAGTTTCCAAGAGATCCATCTCTATGCCATGTAAAGTGGGTGAAGTGGTTGGGGTCAAGACTCAATGGGCATAAGGCTCGTGACATATAAGGGGTCAAAGTGTCTCATTCATGGGTGCCTTTGTAGAGGGTGTGTGGTGCCTTCGTCTACAATGCACTTTTTCCAAGCCCATTATTTTCCTTTCTTTTATTCTTTCATAATTCTAAGGAAATGTTGAAGGTCACTGCCCTGGTGTGGTGACCAGATAATGTCAATGTCACCCACAAATACCTAGTGGAAATGAGAAGGTTGGTTCATGATGAGACCCCCTTTCCATCAACCATGCAAATGAGATTCATTACCCTGGTTTGGTGACCAGATGATGGCAATGTCATACCACTAGATATTCATGTACGTGATAGGTCGGCTCGTGATGAGACCTCCCATCCTTCAATTAACCTTTTAAGCATTATTTATTATATTGTGGGTCCCCTTTACTCAAATATAAGTGTTTCGCTACTTTCTTGGGTGATCCCTAGGCGAAGCATCTGGAACATTCATACAAGGATTTTATGTTTTACCCAACATCAATCCCTTTGGGCCTTCATCCCCTTCTTCCCATAAAATGAGGGACAACCCCTTCTTGGGTCAATACACCCTAAAATCCCAAGAGATAAGGAAATGGAGGGGAATAATTGTTAGAAAAATAGGATCGCGGAGCAACAAAATAAAATAAAAAAGCAAAAATAAAACACAAAAGATACACAAAGAAATTGAGGAAACTGGGTAAATTTAAAATGATCAGATTCATCATAGACATATACATATACATTGTTACCCCCCCAGGATAGGTGTAACTAAGGAGATGATGTATCAAGGCCCACAGATAGCAGACATGGAATCTCGAGAGTTTGATGCCTAACATAGCCTGCAAAGACCCTCTACTTTACCACAAAGCAATGTCCATTACGCCATCTTGGCTCCAAGAAGACAACAAGTCTTGCTTCATGAGGTAACGCGTCCAGTCTCGTGGTAAGTGTCACTTTGATATTTGAAGCATTTGAACATGTTGCAAAGAGTCCTTTCTTGATTACGGAAGGTTTGCTTGGAAATTATACATTTTGCCTAGTTTCACCTTGGTAAGTGGCATGATTTTCCTAGTGAGTAGGTCACCCTGAGGAAATGGATTGCTACTGGGTGGTTCCTTGAAGGGTCATCATACCATTCTCGCTCATGTTAACCACTTTTCACACTTCTTCCCCTTTTGTTTCCTCATCTTTTTGGATTTTGGGCTCAATGACCCCAAGAAGGGCTCGTATCTCATTTCATGGGAAGAAGGCGCTAAAGACCCAGAGGTGTTGTAGCTGGAAAAAGTTAAAATCCAATCATTATCCTTCCAAATTCTCACCCTAAGGTCATGAGAGCAATGAAACGCTACTCCATAAAAATCAAGGACCTTCTAAAACATATTATTAATAAATGCCCCGCTTGTTGGGGGAATGCATTTGCAGTGTCCTTTACTTTCCATTGCATATGGCACTCAATGTGTTCTTAACTCCAAGTGGCATTGCAGTGCTCTTTATTTTCAATTGCACATAGCACTCAATGTTCAGACCATAATAAATCAAAGGCAATGGCTTGGAAAAATGTTGCATTTCAAACAAATGACACAACACACCCTCCACAAAGGCACCCATAAATGAGACAATATGAACCCTTCATATGTTAAGAACCCCATGCCCAAAAGTATTCCCCCAATCCACCACATACTCATCACATGACCTAGATAGGGTCTTCTTGGGTAACATTTCTTGACTTGGAGATTGGTTTACCCTATAGGGCACCATGACACCCCTCCCGTACCTAAATAGGAAAAACTTATAACGTCTTAGTTTGAAAAGATGGATTTTTGACGCACATGTTTCGGTGGTTCTTGTATTAAATGTGGCTTACTTGGAATGATACTTGTAACATGTGGACCCTTGGAGGGCGTACTTGCCTGTCTTTGCAAGACCTTTCCCACGTGATGGACATTGGACCCCACAAGAGGAAGACCATGGATGATGAACATTGCACCGAGATGATATAAGACGTTTCCTTTGGAGGCACCTAGGAATCGCTATGGGATGAGGTTGCACCCTTCTCCACTTGGAAGTTGGCCTTTGAAGGCTTGGGACGTCACCCCTTAGCCCTTGGCATCATCTTTGAGGGCTAAGGTTTGATGCATGAGATGGTTCCAGAGGTGGCTTGATAGGAGAATACCGTGGAAGGGAACTTTGGCATGACACACGGCCTTTGGAGGCTCAACGTCTCCCTCCCCATGCTTGATTTTTCACATGGAGAGGATACTTCACCCTCTTAGAGCATGACGTCACACTTATAGAGTTTTATTTCATGTAAAAATTTATTTTTGTATATTGTAAAGGGAAAATTAAAGGGGTCGGCCCTGTTATGTTTTGTTGTTGACATTTTTAAGTGGACAAATAGGTCAAGTTATCTCCACATAAATAGAGCACCTTGACATTTTATTTTATCATCACAACTCCTCACCATTTGTGAGAGATTACTTCTAAAAATTTTCGTTATTTTGGGGTTACTGGATCTTTTTACTCATGCGCTATATTTTGGAGGTCAAGTGTGGATGCTTCTTTATTGATTTTTGGATGGATTTTCTGTAATTATGATTTATTCTCATGATATCTTGGTGAAGTAAGTGAATTTTTCTGCTATTTTATCTTTGTGCTATAAAATGTTATGGTTAATATCTCTTTTTCATGCTAGACGTCTTGCTTGGTGAAACCATAAGAGAGGAGCATAAGTGCTTCCTCCCCTCACAAGGCTAATTTGTCCAATATTTGTGAAGTAATCCTACCTAGGGTTAGACTCCTAAAGCCCCAAAGTCTTATCACTTTAGGAGTTTTATACTCGACTATTGATTGTGACCTAGTTGATGTATCTAAGAAGGGAGAAAAGGTTGCTAGATCCCAAAAGAGCTTGCACTCTAGCAATCCTTCTCCTCGAGATTTAAACTCTGAGGCCCAAATGTGCTAGCACCTTAGATTTTAAACCCTATGTTAAGCCCTAATATTGGCTCATT
>CBVK0103857285.1:0-24419 GCA_900067695.1 Picea abies
AAAGACATATAATTTGACTGTCGGGCACTCACCTCTCCTCCGTATCCCTTGCAACCCTACTTTCAAGCCTGTCTAATCACTATTCATACTTATGTATATATAGAAGAGTCTTATTTGTAATAAATTTTTTTGTTTATATATATATGTGTGTGTGTGTGTGTATAAGGTCTTATTTCTAAGTATGCAATTAGCAAGCTTTGATTCTAAACCAAGATTTGAGGAGATCTCCCATTAATACACATTAAACCAAGATTTCTGGAGGGTTATATTATCCCTTCCAAGTGTTAATTTCAA
This sequence comes from Picea abies, assembly GCA_900067695.1. Classification (NCBI taxonomy): domain Eukaryota; kingdom Viridiplantae; phylum Streptophyta; class Pinopsida; order Pinales; family Pinaceae; genus Picea; species Picea abies. The sequence continues at coordinate 295 of CBVK0103857285.1, forward strand.
ACATCATGGAATGTCATTCATGCGTCTTCGGGTTCACCCGTTCATGAAATATTCAATCCTTAATTCCGAAAACGAGTCCAATAGACTGTTTCCCTATTCCATACTTAGCCACTTTCCTGGAATTCCACAAATATACAAACCGACCACTGAACTACCCCATCATGCCCTCTTCCGTTTTACACATTTTGCAATAAAAAATTTCGAGACATAAAATTTGACCGTCAGATACTCACCTCTCCTGAGTATCCCCTGTAAACCTATTTTGAAGCCCGTTCGACCGCTTTTCATACCTGGCCATTCCTTACTTGCTCTTCCCCATCTCCGTCACCTTCGCACTTCTCTATAATAAAAAATTGTTTATATATATATATATATATATATATATAAGTTCTTATTTCTAAATATGCAATTAGTAATCTTTAATGCTAACAACTCATCATGCAGGAACCATATAGATTGTCATTGACGAGAGAAAGGCTCGAGGATATCTCCCATTAATACGCATTAAACCAAGATTTGCGGAGGGTTATATTATCCCTTATGAGTGTTAATTTCAAAATCATGGAATGTCATTCACACGTCGTCGGGTTGGCGCGGTCAAAAACCTCCAATATTTAATTGCTCTTCGTTGTACCTGCCACCTTCGCATTTCTAGGTATGCAATAAGTAATATTTACTGCTAACAACTCATCATGCAACACCCATAGAGATTTTCATTAATGAGAAAAAGGCTTGAGGAGCTTTCCCATTCACAAGCATTGAACCATCATTTGCGGAGGGTTATATTATCCCCTCCAACTGTTCATTTCAACCATCGTCTGGAGCAAATGGATGGTCTCATAAACTTATGGCACCATATCGACAACAATTATGTGGAGATACAATGAACATCTTCGGGCGAGAGGACCAGATTTCCAGTGGTCCAGGGAATATTCTTACTACTCATCCCCTTCCCCATAGAACAAAATAATTTGGACCTCTGGGATTTCTCGTGCAGGCTGTGTCCCTGAATTTTTTGACTGTAAGGAGTTGGTCTCTTGGTGCACTGATAAATATATTTCAGGCCAAAGAATTATTCCATTGCAGGACCACTCTTCTATTTCTTTGTCACCTCAGGTCTTCCGCTGATGTTAAGATTGCCGGAGCCAACATTCACGTTTAGAGGAGAAGACTCTAAGCAGTTCCTAAGAAAGCATAATAATGGGTTGGACCTCTTTCCTGAGTTCCTGGAAGACCCGATGGTAGTTCCTAAAGATATCACAAACTTGCAAGTTAGTTCATTTAGAAATCCATTTCGGGAAATTGCCTAGCTGTTTACAAGAATAACGGGACATGAATCCACAACAAGTATTTCCCGCATGGTTCTTTATATTTTGTATTTCAAAGTCAAGGAACAAGCCATTTTTGATTGGGGGAAGCTGATTTCCCATGAAATCCATTCCCAATTGTCAAGCTTCAAAAAGGAGAAGAAATTTTATATGTCATCCTACTTGGTTTTTGCGATAGCGCATTGCTGTCAATTTCCAAAACTGTCTCTGTCCAAGAAGGTAAACTAGGAATTCAACCCAGTAACCTTCTGGTACCAGCCCTTGTGGAAGCACAAGGCCTCCCACTGTTTTTATGAGGTTTTTAATGACTTTGTCTCTATTTTCAAAGTTTTATTGTTAGGAGAAGATGCTCCCCACATATATGACTAGGAAACCAGGTTTCTGGACAGGAAGGGGGCACTTGAAAAAATGGATAATTACAGTGTGATAAAGATTTTTGGTTCCAAGGAAAAACCTGCTCTCCTTCCATGTCACATTACAGACATAATTTTTGTTATAGAAATAGCAAGGCAATACAACTAATGGTTGCATCTATTCCATGAGAAGAGAAAAAAACAGTTCACTCTTCTTCCTTGGAAAGTCAGGGACTTCGTGTTGAGGAACGTCAATGAAATTGACGAATTCACATCCCATTTCAATAACCTGAACCTAAGATATGATGAAATCCTAAGAGGGTTCGACCCTAATAATGTTTTTTTAGAAAATTTACTTACACTTGGCCTCGACAACTCTTTTTTCAAAAAACACTTGAGCGAAAACAAAGACACTGGCGACAACACTGCTGCTTCTGATGCCAACGATCTAGACACACTTCAAAGCACCACTGAATTGTACAAAAAACAGGGAAAAGGCCCCGCTGAGAAGAGTGTTCAATCGGTGGATATCACTCCCAAAAGTACAACATCCTAGAGCATCGCTCCAAAGCAACTTAGAATTATTCAAACAGAGGAGGTGATAACAACCCTCCTCACCCTAAAATTGATATTTCTCACAAGATTCCCTTGGAGAAGAAGAGAAAAACATTTGTAGGATAGGCCGAAGAGCCTGAAATTGAGAGTGAGAACATGGAACTTGAGCCTAATCTGGATAGCGTGTTCCGAAACCTTGACCAACCTGGAGACGTGATCCAACATAGTCGTCCAATGGACATAGATGATACCAAAATTTTTGACGAAGATGAATTCTTCGTGTTCCAGAGCGCTGTATTTGACAGCGAGTCTAAAAAAATAATTATTGAAAAGAGAGATGTAAAAAATAAGAAAGGAAAATCTTTTTCAGAGGTTAACCTTGCGAACATGTAGCCGTCCCAAATCTATCGACTTCACAGAGAAACCAAAGATGCTCTTGATGATTCCATTGGAGGCATTAAGTCCGAGAATTCCAGACTAAAGGACTGGGTCAAGGAATTGGAGGAAGCTTTGATTCTTATGCCATTGCTTGCCAGTCCTTTAGAAATAGCCATGCCTGCCACCCATACAACCAAGTTAAAAGGATCCTCCAGCCTCCTTGCATCATGTAGAGGATATGTGGAGAATAATATCAAGAAAAGAATGGAACTGATTACTGAGGCATGGGAAAAATCACAAACCATGGCTTCCCTTGGAACGAGGGCATAGACTTTTCTCGAACATTTTTAGGTGGATTTAAAAAATGAAGAACGTTTCTATTTATACACGTTCGTTCCTTTTGGAAACCATGTCAAAAACATGACAGAAATGAGAAGAAGACAACAAGATCTCCCCTCCAAAAACTAGATCACTCAATTAAATGCATGCTGGAAAGAGAAAGTGAAGAACCTGCATCTCATTGTCGAGTCATGTGAACAAGCCATATCAAAGAAAGAAAAATTATTCACAAAGCTGACCAAAATAGACTTAGCCGGAAGGAACAACGAAGTCCAAGACCCCAACTTAATTGTCAACTCCTTGCCCTTAACTAAGCAAGCCTTCGATAAACAAGTTGATATTTTTAAGGCGTTGTCTTTAGAAAAGTTTTACAACATCCTTGAATATGGTGAAGATGATGTCGACAACTGGCTAGTCTACTATTTAGTACATAATGAAGAAATTGATCAGGCTTTGCGTATTCTTTCTATCGATATAAGGGAATTAGAAAAGGAAATTTTCAACATAAAAATCCGGAATGAGATCAACGTTGCCCCCTTGAGAAGCTATATTGAAGAATGGGTCAAAAGGGAATTGAAGCAGGTCACCGATGAAAGACAACAAGTAGTTGGCATGATTCCAGTAGCCATCGACGACAACAATAAAAAGGCATCATAAAACAAATAGCAAAAGGGGTTATATGTACCATCACTGTAAGTCTATATTGATCACATCCTGCTTTGTTTATCAATCCAGTTATTCCACCTTTTTAAATATAAATGTCTAGCCAAAGACCGATACCTTTCAATTTCTTCTTTTCAAGTATTACACTCTACCGTCACCCACTTCTTCTTTCCACAGTCCTATTTCTTGTACATATTTTTCTTATGGTCCGTAGGAGCCCCAATCCCAGTCTACATGAAAAATGCATTTAAATTTCCAGGAATATGTAACAGACAATATTATTTTTTGATATATTTCAAATAAAGTTATTTTTTATCTCCTTTTATATTTATGTGCTCATAAATTTTTATCTTCAACTATGTTGAATGTCAAGAAATTGTGTTTATTTAATTTGAATTATCTTTTTCTCATGTGTATATTTTTCTCCTGCTATGCATATAACTTTTGTTTGTCCTGGAACATATAGAGACATACATGCCACATGGTCTAGGAAAGAACAAAAATTTTGAACATAGCAAAATGGATTATATAGTTTCAAAAAATAAATGGGACTCTAGAGGCCACGTGTCATTTACTGCATGGATACCACCTATGCTTCATGCTGCTTGCCACATCTCCGCTGCAATTTCCATCTTCCTCCGCTACTTTCCCCCATCTCTGTGCATATATTCCTAATGCAACCTGACAGAGACTACACTGCCATGTAGCACTTGTTAATGATAGTTATCCTTGGATCAATCAGTTTTACAGGTAGTAGCTTCATGGGAAGTTTTTCCCTCTTGTAGTCCAACTCAATAACTTAATTTTCCACTACATTTTAATGCATTTTTCACTTTTGGATGGTTGATTTTACATTCCTATCCCCAAATACTATGTTGGGACCATGTGATTTGAAGCCATCCCAACATCAACATGTTGGAACCATGTGATTTGACTTTAGTTAGAGTAATAGTTCATTTATCCCATTTCCAAGGTTGGATTCCATGTGTATATTCTTCATTGAATTAAATGTTACCAAAAAGGTAATTGAAAAGTCAAAATAAAGATAACGTTTGAAATAATTTCCAAAGTTAAGAAAATTACTAATTTGTTATAAAAGATATTGTTAAAGAGTATAGTTAATGAGTAAGAATGCTTTCAATGATAGCTAAGTGTTGAATGCTAACTTACATTTATTGATTGCCAAGTAAGTTTGATATACTCATCTCATCCCTTTTTAGGTGTTTCATCCTAACTTTGTGTATGAGGTATTGTAGATATTATATCTTTGATTGGGTCATCCTTTTTTAGTTGTTTCATCCTTAACTTTGTGTATGAGATATTGTAGATATTATATCTTTGATTGGGTAGTAGGATCTTCAAAAGACATCGTATTTTTATTAATCAAGTTGTTAATAATAAAATGAATGATTTAGTAATTTATAATAGTAGAAGTCTTTAAAGAATGAATTGATTTTTAGATGTATGGATTTTATATTTTTGTTTATAATTGATGGGTTTCTATTATGAATAAAACTGATTCTATACCTAGAGTGGACTATTAATAATTCAAATCGAAAAATAATGCAATTCAATCCCTAAGGTATGCCTTTAATAACTTAATGTAACTATTAGTTAGTTATAAAGAGGATCTACATGGTTTCGATGCTTGATTGGAGACGAATCCTTTGAGTTGGCCTCGCTCCACTTGTCCTTGTCCCTATCCACGCTTTCATATATGCACTCACGGAAACATGAACCTTTCTCAAACCAATAGGCAAAAAAAAAATATAAGCATGACATAACTACCTTAACTAACCATCAAGTAAGCTAGAACTTTAATCAAACATTGAACATTAACATAGAGTTTGAGGGAGGGAAAGAAGAGAAATCTCCATTTTAATTAGAATGAAACAACAATACACAAATATATACATGATCCACTATTGGAAACTTCCATAATTGTTGTCTAGATTCCTCCGTCTTTGGGCCACTCATGACTGCTTTAGGACTCCACAAATATTCTCTACACAAGAATGAGGAAAATCGAGGGGTTTTAGGCCTCAAAACTGGAAAGGGAGAAAATAAATAGGAAACAAGGGGCTTCCTAAGGGTTGATGATGATAAAAAACACAAAGAGACAACAATCTCCAATCATTTTGGTGAGAGAATAACTCTACTACTGCATCAATGCTACCGACCATTCCTTCCATTAGGCCTCTTTTTATACCAATTCAAGTTTGGCATGGGTTTTAGGGAGTTACAAAAGTGGTTTTCCCATAAACCATGCTCAGGAACGTGTAATTTTCATGAATTTTATATTTTTTATTCACTTTTTGAGGCATACACACCTTCTGTGAGGAATAAGTGTGTGTGTACACTCCCTTTGTGAGTAGGAAGAGTGTGTGGATGTCCAAGGGGGATTTTTAAGAAATCTTCAGAGTGGGCTAAAGCCACAAGAGGTGCGTGTAAATGGTATGGTGGACAAATCAAGGCATCCAAGACATTGAGGTGTCGAAATATGCTATAACAGATGCCCCCTACTGTGTGAGATTATAAGGGGAGTTGATGGTTAAAATACATTATTATATCATATAAGAAGTTGTTGAGTGGGTCCAAGTGGAGTTCAACAAACTTCGAATCAAGAAAGTACCTGCAACATAAACCAAGGTGTCAAATGACTCTCTTCTTGAGGTGGGCATACCCATGCTCAGGTGTGAAAAAGCATGGAAACCAAATCAAGTACACTATGGATCCATAAAGTATATAAAATACATAAACCATGGCCACGAAAAAAGATACACGATGGATCCATGTCAAAAGTAGATCATAGCCAGAGAAAATATAATGTGGATATATGTATCAATGTATATCAGGAGAATAATTGAAACTATGAGATGAAAAAATTGATTATCCAAAAGTACCAACGTCATGAAGCTGAGTGGTATTGTCTTGCACAATTCAGGTAACAACATAAAGAGGTGATACTACTATGGCCCAAGTTCTTCAATCCAAACCTGTCAATGGTACAAATTCTCACCATGTGAATAAATGAGATGACGTCGAACATGGGAGAAATTGTTTGATTACTAGTCATTCATTTATACCATTAAAAAATGCGATACAACCCACCGATAATGATAATGGGCATCAAATTACCTAGTACATTCCAACAATTTCGAATAAATGTGCTATCATCGAACACTTGTAGAATCTATTGATTAGGAGACATTGATGATTCTCATTGTTGATAACAAATGATCTATAAACTGACATGTATATTCCATTGGAATAGTTCATCACAACGGATCTTAAACTATTATGAAATCTTATATTTTTGAAGTTTATTTCCTTAGATCTCAGATTAGTTAATTACTAGCTTTGTTTGAATTTAAGAAATAACTGATATATAAAATGAAATAACATGCAAAAAATACACACCATCCACACAAATGAACACAATATTTGACCTAGGAAACCCAATATAATATAAAACCTAGATAGAAGGTGATGCCTATGCTCGGCTCTCTTTGCTTCAGTTATAAAATGCACATACAAAGGAATGGGAACTCACTATGGAGCTACCTTTTGACACTGTGGCTTGAATGACTACTACAAAATCCTCCTCCTCCTTTGTTATGCTCATAAAATATACTACATAATCCTCCTCCTCTTTTATGCTCATAAAATAGCACTCTCAGATGTTTTTCTTAGTTATGGAAAAATATACAATGCAAAAGAATGGAACCCCTTCTCCTCCTAGCAGCCCAATATTTAACGTAGTCTAATAGCCATCTAAGGGTAGGTCTTTGACTTCCTCAACCATTAATTGTGATAAGGTTTTGGACCTTCTAGAATCTTCTTGGAAGTCGACATGTGGCTAGCCCCATATACGTGAGTAACTAGGGTTGTCATGGCATCCTGTCATACCCTAGTAGTTAACATGGTAGGTCAACTTGAGGGAGGCATAAATTTTGCATACGAATTCTAATTGACAAGATTTTTGCACCATTGGAAAGGTCTCCGAGTGTAGATAAACGTTAAGGGGTCCTAGATAAGAATGTTTTGGGCCCGAAAAATTCCGTTTGATGCCTCAAAATGGCTCCGAAAGGTTTCAAACCCCAATTTTGCAAATTGGGACCTATTGTTAAAATGAACCTATCAGTTGATTGCTCTAATTTTTTCCACTCTAAAATCATTGAGATAGATGAAAATTAATATAATGATCCAATTCGGATCAACGAAGGAACCTTCCAATGATGAATTCAATATCCAAGGTACTATGAAATCTCTAGATCCCGTTCCTAGAGAAAATGAGTCTGTGTCGATTGGAAGAGATTTGTTGGAAGGAGGGAATTAAGGCATCCCCCATCATCCAATACGAGCGGACATAAGGAACATAGTTTGACGGTCGTTAATGAAATATGGAAGAACATACCACCAAGTACATCTCTTTCATGCACTAGATGGAAATAGTGCATGGAAGAGAGCCTCTAAGCAAAAAACAATAATGAAATCTACTGACAGAGGAGAGGAATTTCACCAATGATGAAAATGGAAACCAAGGTACAACACAAATCCCAACATGTCAATAGAGGTCTTGACATCAAACACATGGAAAACCACTCAATCAACAACCATCAATGAAATTCCATTTATTGAGAACAAGGTAACCTACCAATGATGAAAATAGGCCTAGGGTGCTACAGAATCTAGGTTGATCTATCAGAGAAATGTGTCGTAGTCGATAATATATGACCCTCCAGTGAGAATTCAATGGGGACCTTCCACAATGAAACAATTAAATAACATTGATACTAATGTGACTAAGAACAACTTGACAATCATGAAGGTTGACATGGATAGTCAAGAATTTGAGGAATAGATGACACAGGATAAAGACAACCATTGAACATTAACATGACACAATAATGACTTGGGAAAAATTTGACACAAGAGTGAATGATGATATAAGTTTTCGACACAGGAGGCATAAAAAAACTCTCCATAGTGACTATAAGAATAACAAATTAGAGGAGTAAAAAGTCAACAATAAAGGTTCGACTCTTAAGGAAATACTAAAACCCAAATTTATGAGTATATTACTCAAAACTTGGTTCTTTGTTCAAGGGTGACATAACTGAGGATTGTTTCACAAAAAAAATATCTTAATTCTTTCCCCCCTCTCTTTAAAGTTTTAAATATTTGATTTTTGTGTCTTTTTCATGTTATTAAATCTTGAAAAATAATAAAAGAATTATATAATACAGTGGAGGAAATGAGTGTCATAGGGAAAGAAAACTAGTTCCGAGTGTATCAAACATACCTATGCAAGATTTAGGAAGGATTTGTAATATATGGACACTCATCAAGACGTTTTCTTCAAGGATAGGGTTCCAACGTGTAGGAGCAATAGATGCAAAGAAAAGTGGCTAAAGAGAATGTATAAGAAGTAAAAAAAATGGTGAATTGTAGTAGGCATTAGGCTCAAAAGCATAATAAATGATATGCAATGCAAAAATACAACTTGAAACATAAAAAAATGGGAGCCATGTGGGTAGTGGATAGAAATAGACTGGGAATAATAAGACGGGGTAAGAACCTATGCGGTCACTATTGTGAGTTTATCCAAAGCCTTGATTTTCCCTTTCATGAAAGCGTGTTTATTTTCATGCAAGTGTGTTGTATTTAAGTTACACATATTAGGGGAGGGGAAGCAGTAAAATGGGAGGTAAGAACCTACACAGTCACTATTGGGAGTTTCCCCAAAGCCTTGATTGTTCCTTTCAGCATCTTTCATTTCATACAAGTCTGGTGTGTAAGATTTCATTTATCTCCTTGAAGTTTTAGTTTGTAATAATATCATGTATTAGTCCATGTGCAAGACAAAGATTAGCAGACCAACCAGAAGAAGGTAAATATGCTCAAGAATTTGTTGAGAAAAGGAGGACATACCCATGCAAGGATCTTTTCAAATCCTTGCTCGCACTCTAGAGTTGCTACCAGGGATCAGTTTTAGTTTCAAGAAGCAGTAGAGGAACCAAAGATCCATGAACATAGTGCACATGAGAAGGATCTTGAAGTTTCTTCCAGTAGCCCTTGTGAGCATATAGAGGAAATCAAAGAATTATGGACTACATCAGATGAAGAGAAAACACTAGAGCCAGAGATTGAGGAATTCTTAGAATGTTTGTCAGCAGATCCTTTGTGCATCACGAAGTGTGAAGACTAGTTCTCAGAAGAGCCTCATGATCTGTCAGCCAGAGAGATCCAAGCTATGTAAATTAAAGGCAACCCATCTAACTAGGCTTTAATCCCTTTCTATCACCTCCCTGGAAACGACACCAAAATTGTTGGTGGAAATATATGTATAAATTCCAGACATCAAATCATCAACTCAGGGCTCGTAAGATTTGACATGCAAGCACACAAAATGCGGAATGAAAGCCAATTCTAGCTTATGCTAACAAACTGCAGGAAATGAATCACTAAGCAATGAATGAAAAGAAAGGAAACAAGCTGCAATGTATTCTAAGGAATTAGATCTATAGAAGAAATATCTAATTAAAAGAAAATAAAGTAGCACAATGTATGTATAGAATGGGGGCCCTTGCAAACCTAACACACGCCATGAAAAAACTTATAGACTAAACGAGTACTTCAAAGATGGGTAGAATATCAACAACTGATTTTTATTGAATGAAATGAAGGATCACAAATGTTCAAGCATGTCTCTACAATACTAATTCCCTCCTACATCGATACTAATCCCCCCATCTGCTCCATGGTTGTATATATACAAAAAAAGAACAAGGGAATGGATCAAAACTAATTCCCTCAAATCAACCTAGTTATAAGATATTTGGTTTCCTATTTATAGTTGATCTTGGTTGGAAAATATAACCAATAAATGATTACAAATGATTTTACATGACACAAAAATGCTGAGAATAGCTTGATTCAGTCTCCCTTGTTGGCTGGACGCACCCATTCGTCTAGAAGATTGGAGAAGGCAGGCGCAACTATAAATATGAAAAAATACAGATTGGAAAAATGCCCATATCTCCTAGATCCTTCATTATCTCTGAAAAATTCCCACGTGAGACCCAAATCAGACCATTATGCACAAAACCCATGTTCCATAATTTCTATATTATTCTTTATTTTCTCGAAAAGCAAGCATGAAGTCTGTTGCTGCTAATTCTGGCACAAGTTTGACCGTGAGTTTGACCATGTGCTGGAGGTCCACATGTGCGACCTGGGTGCGAAATAGTGAACATGAAACTATATTGAGGGTATTCCTAACAAAACCCATTTCTTCCTTTTATCCCCTAAGGTGTGCATGTATGCTAAACGTAAAAATTAGGTATGGGAACGATAATGTTGGTGCAGACACAGAGTTGTCACAAACCTTCATTGGCAAGATTAGTCTAAACCACTTATAAATCATTAAAAACGAGGGAAATTATAATAATTAACAACATTAAGCTTGTTAAACATATCAACTTCAGAAGTGTGGGCAAATACAACAATAGGCATAATAAACAGGTGTGAGGATAGGGTGAAGTGGTTAAAAAGAGACCAACTGATGATGTAAACTATGTCAAATTGGCGAGCGAACACGGGGTTTAACAACAAGTGTGAACCCCCAAAGGGTTGGAGCCTCGAACTGCCACGTCACTCCGCGAGGTCAGTTATCCGAGAGATATTCACACTCTGCGTTTAAGAAGCCCAAAGGGAGCTCCAAAGTGTCGGAGTGGACCTTCATTGCCACGTCACTTTGCGAGTTTGTTTATCAGGGAGGTTTATTCAAGAACAAGCGCGAACCTCCGAAGTGTCAAAGCCTCAAATTGTCAGAGTGCCAGAGTCTTTTTCAGCTGACGTCATATGCCACTTGTTGGTTGATTTTAGATGACATTTGGCACTCATTTCTGGTACTTTGGTTACATCATCTTCTCTTTTCCAAGTGACACGTGTCACTCTTCTTTTATTGACACGTCACTGACTATGACATCATGTGGCCACGTCACTCCACAACATTGTTACTATGGGAGATATTTATACTTGGCATTCAAAATCTCCCGAACCCCAAAGAGTCGGAGTTGTGAAGTCCCGAAATGATTAATGATAAGATATATTAATCTCGTGTTAATTAGCAATAAGCGTGGTTAATGAATTCGAGATATTATCACTACAGGAATTTTCATCTAGAGAAAACATAGTTCCCTGGAGCTTTGAATGCCAAAAATCCTGAGACGCATGAAATTCATCTGTTATGACAAGTGACACTCATTTCAGGCACCTTTGGGTATGTTATCTACTCATTTCAGGTGACATGTGTCACTCTCTTTTTGTGACACGTCAACGATTGTGACATCATATGGCCATGTCGGATTTGGGAGATCACCTCTCCAAAAGATTTTAATTCAGAGAAAACATAGTTCTTCAAACCTCTAAAGCCTTGGAGCCCCAAAGTGCCAGAGCCCCAAACTACCATGTCACTCCGCATCATCGCCACTCCGGGAGATTCTCAAACTCTACATTCAGAAGCTTCCGAACCGCGAAGAGACGAAGTCCTGAAGTCCCAAAATGTTTAAGGATAAAGATAATCCTAGGTTAATTAGCAAAAAGTGTTGGTTAATGACTTCGTAAGTTTGGTCCTTCGGGAGATATGTATACTCTGCACTCCAAAGCTCCCGAACACCAAATTTATGAAGTGACTTAACCTCATTTATTGCATATTTTGAAGTTTTTAAATGACACCAAACCAGGAACGCCGATCCATTCAAAGGAATCATATTGCTCCTCTGACAACAACTTGGTGATAGACAACATGTATAGAACTTAAGCTTCATATCTGAACCCCACAAAACCACAACCAAGAATTAGAGAAACTACACACCCAGGTTGTAGAAGGAATATCAGAGATTCCAGAAAAGTGCCAGAAGACTTGCTTCTCCCCCCCAGGAGATAAGTTGAGGAAGAACGTCACCTACACATCCAATTATTTCCCAATGGCCTCCAACAATGTGCATGGATTCCAATGCTCGATACAGAGCTCAATTCTGTCACTCCTAGTCATTTTCTGTCAAATCTCAGTTCACTGCAGCATGTCCATCAATCTAGTTTTATTGCTAATAACAGTTTTTAGTTGTTTAAAAGTTCAAGACTATTTAGATTAAGTTAACAAGTGGTATTTTATGTGTGATAAGAACCACTCTTTTAGATTAAGTCAAGATCAGAGTAAACCTTAATATACTCCAGCAATGTTTTAGTTAAGATAATAAGTTGTTTTACAATTGATGTTGTAGAGTTAAGCCCAGTTCCACACTGGTCTAGGGCCTCTACATCTTTGATAAATAGGTAATTTTGTATGTTAGAAGGGTTCGGTTTTTGGGAAAACAAGATTAATACATCAACTGGTCAAACCTGTTCTATGCATGGATTAAATCTCTCTACAAGGTGAATATACTCTTGATGACAATGTTTTTGTCCAAATCTACGTGTGTTCTTATCTTATCTTGAATGCAGTTTTTGATTTGAGCGAAGTACATTTCATTTGCTTCAACTATTGTATAACTTGTGTTTACTAATATGCAACCTGTGAAAAATCAAATGTTGTGGTGAAGATTTGTTTTTATTGCAACCTGTGGGAGTAATTGTGTTTTTGATATACGTTTAATGTCTTGAAATGATATTTTAAGTATTAAACTTCTTGCAATAGATTATTCATTGAGTGGTTTGTTGTTTCCCTTTGTTTTTATCTCTATTATTTCACTTGTCTGTTATTTGTGTGCCACCAGCCAAGGAGGACCCTCATCCATGTCATTTTTCCAACCCCACCATGCTCTTGTCTTGGTAAAAAAACCCCTCTAACTGACCAACAACAAAAAAAAAAAAACGACCATTCTAAACTTGAGGTGGCTTAGCTCTGCCCTTTAGCAGTCATGTGCAGACTTTAGGACCAACATCTTTTGGTGTTGTTTTCGGGAAACAGAGTAACGAAATATCTTTCCCTAGGAGAACAAAAATGATCAGATCTGACCTTTGATGGTGAACAAATATCAGACAACATTAGACTGCCATCTTTCACCTGGCGACTCCACTAAGTAAACTTCATGAAAAAAATATTGGCTCCTAGAAAAGGACTCAAGAAATCCAAATCTGAGCACATGAAAGCCACTGAGGCTCATCCCAACCTTGAGAAGGACATAGTAGTCTCTGATCCATAAAGGAAACTAAGAAAATCCACCTGAGCTCAGAGATATACCTCACCCATCAAGGGTAAATCTACACCCAAAGAGTCCACTTTTCTTCATTATCACAAGCAGCTTGAATTTGCTATCCCTGAGAATCACAATTCCAAGGAACCAAAGACACCTTCAACACCTGCCTCTACTTCATCATCCAGTCCAACATCCACACCTGCGTCCCCAATCAATATTCAGATTCTTATTTCCCACGCAATGGATGGGAACATGATGAATTCCATAATTGCTACCAGATATGCACCCCTAGTATTGCCTGTAGGCTTACATGCACTCCCGACCATAGATTACATGAACTATTTACCAATATATAATTGGGAAGGGGATGTGACAACTGAGGAACATTTGGTAGCCTTCGAAAACTTTGCATAAAACTTTAACATTGACTATGGAGATGTGTGGATGAGGTTGTTTATACAAAGCCTTGATGGGGAGGTAAGAAAATGGTTCTAGGCCCTCCCTCCAGCCTCCATTGCATATATTGATGCGTTATATGAATCTTTCATAAAGAAATGGGGATATAGAATGGATTATCTGTATTACATCACTGAGTTTGGGTCCCTTAAGAGAAAGAATGGAAAGTCTATTTCAGACTTTACTAAGAGATTCAATAAGATGTATCTTATAATCCCAGATGAGATCAAACCAATTGAAGCCTTTGCCAATATCACTTATGCCAATGCATTTGATGCAGAGTTCTCCCTTCTTTTGAGGGAGAGAAGATCCACCACCTTGTTGTCCATGCAAGAAGCAACCATTGAGGTTGAATCCAACATCTTGGCATCAAACAGATTAAACACTAGGTCTGATAAAGAAAAAAAGAATAAGAGAGAGGAATCCCCCGCCTCCTCTAACCCAACCACATCTGATCCTAAACTTGATGAAATGACCAAAACTTTGAAGGATTTGACTTCTGAAATAGATAAGCTGAAATGGGAATCTAAACAACCAAAAAGAGCTTTTCAAGGGGTTGGGAACATAAATCCAAACCAGTTTAGAAGGTCGAATGATGCCCCTCAGATAATGCAGAGAGATAGGAGGAATGTTGATGATAAAAGAGTAGTACCTCCTTTCCAAAACAATCAAATTGAGGAGATGGATGCAGATAGTGATGCTGTGGATGATGCTGTTGTACTTTTCAATGAAATTGATTTTTACAACAGTCACTTAACACAATAAGATTATGAGGTAGAACAAATGTCAAATCAGTTTGACATTGAGATAGAGGAACAGGGAGTTATTCAAGGCAAACACAAAATGAAATATGACTTGAGGCCTAGAAAGAGAACTCCTAAATCCACCACCTCCGATCAGAACATAAAAACATAAGTTCCTCCCAAGCCAAATCCAAGCAAGGGTGCATTGGCTAAAGCTCACCAACATCCTCCATTTAAAATTCTCATCCCTGAAGTAGAGGAAGCTGATAGGCCACACACATATTTCATCCTAGAGCATGAATTGATCAAGATCAATATCCTTGTACCTTTGTCAAAATTGTTGAAAAATGATCCTTTCAAACAATCCATTATGAAGGTTCTGTATCCACCTACTTCTGTTGTAACTTTTGATGTAATTAATCTACAAGATGAGAACCCGAACATTACTATGGGCCCACATATCGAGGATGGCTCTGATACTTCTCCACCTTTCTATATATCTTTATATGTCGATGACAAGATCCTACATAATTTTCTCATGGATTTAGGTGCCTCACACAATGTCATGCCTAAATTTGTTATGGGGGAACTAGGTGTGGAGATCACCAAGCACTAATAAGACCTTTACTCCGTTGACTCCAAAAAATTCAAATGTTTGGGATTAATAAAATATCTAGTGGTTTCTTTGGCACAGTTATCCATGAAGAGTGTAGTAATGGACATTGTTGTGGCTACATTCCCCCCAAGCTTGGTATGATTTTGTCCAGGACATGGGCCAAGAAGGTTGGAGGATCATTACAAATGGACCTCACATATGCCACCATCCCTGTTTTTGGAGGATAGCACATGAGGCTATATAGGGAGGTCAATTTTTCCTATGTCATCAACGACCATCAAAATCCAAGAAACCATCCAATATATGTCGTTGAAGATGAGATCAGATCATCTACTTTTCATCTAAATAATGAGGAACCATAAATTATAGTCAAAAAATGCAAAAATCCATCTTTGACAGATCGACAAAACAAAATGTGGAGGATGTATTTTCGATGGATCTTCATCAAAAGAAGGTTTTGGGGATAGTATAATCCTCATTTCCCCTGCATAGGAGATTATAACGCTCTCTTATAAGCTAGAATTCGAGACTACTAACAATATAGCTGAGTATGAAGCTCTAGTGCTTGGATTGAGGGCTGCTAAAGACATGGCCATTGAAAGTTTCACAGTCTTTGGTGATTCTGAGTTAATCATCAATCAAGTCAAAAAAATATATCAAGCTAATAAACAAAGGATCAAACAATACATGAACGAGGTGTGGGACCTGGTTAACAACTTCTTTCTGGCATTTAACATGTCCTTCATTTCCAGAGAGGAAAATCAAAAGGCAGATTCTTTGGCATTGGCTGCCAGCAACTTCATACCTCCCATGGGCCCAAATATCAAGTATCAAGTGGAATTCAGACATAGGACAACCATACCAGAAAACATAAAGCACTGGCAAGTCTTTAGCGATGATTTGGAGTTGCAAAAATTTCTATAGACTATTGAAGAATTCTCTAGTATATGAATAGATCAAGAGGGTGAGGATGACGAATCATCTTATAAACAAACATTTCATCTGCTGAACAAAGTGTCTGGCCACAACATTGTGGAAATTAAAACAAACCACATCCCCAGGGGTCTAGTGCCACTGTAAAGGTTATTTGACAGTCATGATGTCTCTAGAGGAGCTGCCGTAAAAAATCAAGAAGATGAAGTGATGGACTGCAACATCGGGACTACTGAAAATCCCAAAATAGTCAAATTGTCCAAGGCGCTACCTCTAGAAAAAAAATATAGGTATGCCAGCCTCATGAAAATTTTTGTTGATGTTTTTGCATGGTCGTATGAAGATTTAAAGACATTTGACACTGACATCATCCAACACAAGATCCATTTGAAGGCTGGTTCTAAGCCATTCAGACAGAAGAACAGACAATTTAATCCCATGTTGATGTCCATAATTGAAAAAGAGTTGAAAAGAAAGCTCGATGCCAGAATTATTGTGCCCTTGAGGTACTCAGATTGGGTGGCCAACTTGGTACTTGTGAGGAAAAAGAATGGGGAAATACGCTTGTGTGTGGATTTCTGAAATCTCAACAAGTGTTCCCTAAAATAAAAATACCCCTTGCCCAAGATGGACCATATTTTGCAAAGGGTAGTAGGTTCCCACATAATTTCCTTGCTAGACAGGTACTTTGGTTATAACTAGATAATAGTATGTGAAGAAGACAAAGAAAAAATAACATTCACTATGCCATGGGGGACATTTATGTACAACAAAATGCCCTTTGGGATGATGAACGCAGGGGCCACCTTTTAGAGGGATATGGATGTAGCTTTCGTGGGGGAGAAAGATAAATTTATGGTTATATATTTGGATGACATCATCATTTTCTCCAAATCATATGATGAGCATTTACAACACCTTGAGAATATTTTCCGAAAAAGCAGAAGGTGTGGGATTTATTTGAATCCCGAGAAGTCCCACTTTGCTATGCCAGAAGGTAAACTCCTAGGTCACATCATATTAGCAGAAGGTATAAAAATCGACCCTAAGAGAGTGGAGGCCATTCAGGAAATTGGAATCGCCAGAAACAAGAAGTCTATTCAGTCTTTTATAGGCATAATAATTTTTTTAAGGCTCTTTGTGCCAAACTTTGCTGAAATCATAAGGCCTATCACCAACATGCTGAAGAAAGATGTTGTTATCAAGTGGTCACAGGAGGAAAAATCAAAATTCCAAAGGATCAAACAAGATTTGGTTGAAGCCCCTATATTAGTCAACCCTAACTATCCCAAAGAGTTCTTTATCTTTTATTTCACCTTCGAGGAAACCATCGTTGTTGTTCTACTACAAATGAATGAAGAAGGGCATGAACAACCCATATCATTTTTCAACAAATCCCTCCGAGATGTTGAGATGAAGTATGAAATTTTAGAAAAGAAGGCCTATGAATTGGTCAAAGCGTTGAAATCCTTCAGGGTGTATGTGTTACAGTCTAACATAAAAACCTATGTTCCTAAAAGAAGTGTCAAAGAGATTCCGGTCCAGACAGACAATGAAGGGAAAAGAGGGAAATGGATTGTCAAATTGATGGAATATGAATTGCACATAAATCCCACCAAGCTGATTAAGGGGTAGGGACTTGCCAAGATGTTATCAGAATCAAATTGTAAGGTGCTGGAATTGGATCAGAACTTCACCCAATCCGACGCACCCATGACACAGTCTGGACAAGACAACGTGTAGGTATTTGAAAATGCTCTTCTTCACCTTGGTACAAAGATGTTATTTACTTTCTGGAGCACCTAGAATGTCCACCATATTTGAAAAAGATGAGGGTGAGGTCTCTCAAATTAAAATCTATAAAATTCTACATTTTAAATCAGAACCTATATTGGAGGGATCTTGGTGGCATCCTATTAAAGTGTCTTGATGAAAAGGAAGCTAAGCAAGTCATAACAAATATGCACAAGGGATTTTGTGGGGTACACCAAAATTGGAAAGATAGAACCCTCAAGATCCTAAGGGAAAGGTGCTACTAGCCCACCCTTTTCTCTGATGTATTCACCATAGTAAGGGCATGCAATGAATGTAAAATGTTTTCAAGAAAACAAAAATTTCTCTCACTACCCCGAAAACCTATCACTACCAGTGACCCCTTTTAGCAATGGCGATTAGATTTCATAGGGGAGATAAATCCACCCTCTAGTGGGAAGCATGAGTGGATCCTCACTGCCACTGACTACTTTACCAAATGGATCGAGGCTGTGCCCACTAGGAATTCTACTGAAAAGGTGATTATGAAATTTTTGGAAACCAATATCTTTCCCAGGTTTGGTTGTCGTAGAAATCTTATAACAGAAAATTCCCAGACATTCAAGTCCAAAGCCATGCTCAAATTCTGTGACATTCATAACATTTCCTTGACACATTCCATGCACTATTATCCTCAGTGGAATGGGTTGGCTGAGTCATAAAACAAGACTCTCATCAGGATCATCAAGAAATTGTTGACCTAAAACAAGAAATCCCAGGACTCTAAACTTAATTATTCCTTGTGGGCCGACAATATCAACACCAAGAGATCCTTGGGAACCTCTCCATTTCAACTAGTCTATGGGATAGATGTTGTCTTCCCTACTCAACTTGGTCTACTAGTTCTAAAATTCCTACAGGAATAAATTGAGGAGCCAAATGACATCTAGAGGAGAATTTAGATTATAGAGGTTCAACAAAAGAGAGAAGTACTAAATCAGATAACTGAGGCATACCAGAGCAAGATCAAATAAACTTTTGACAAGAAAACCAAGAAGGAGATCTTTCAAAAAAGTGATCTGGTCTTGAGGTGGGATGCCAAAAGGGATGAGAATTCTAAGCATAGTAAGTTCGATAACCTCTGGTTTGGTCCTTTTGAGGTGGTTGAGGTTCTGGACAATAATACATTTGTTTTACACAATCTAGATGATACTGAAATTTTTGGAGGCCTAGTAAACGAGTGCTTCCTGAAACTCTATTTTGTTTGGAATACTGAGGGAAGGTTCGTCTTGTACCATAGCTACTTTCCTTTTTTGTTTGCATTTGATTAGTTAGTTTGTGTGTGAATAAAGAATCCATATCCCAACAAAGGCACCGGGGTGTGTTAGTGTTCTTGGTTTGATCTTCTTTTCGAGGACAAGAAAAATTGGCACCATCTCTAAATATGGTTAGAAGAATTTTAAAATTGGCAGACAGATAAAACTTTAGCAGGGGCGCTAAAGTAGTATGTTCACCCAGATCGTAGATTGTAAAACTGGTCGACGACTCATACTTCATTGCGTAAATAAAAAGTTCCCGACAACCTCCACAATCACGTGGTAATATCACATCTAGGGTCCAATCCGAGAGCTGCACGTGACAACAAAACTTGACGTCAAGCCAAATCATCAAAGGAAAAGTCATGAGGACCATGCTTGCACTAATGAAAGACTTGGTTGGTTCCAGAAAACCATGAGGTTTGAAGAATATGGAAAAGTAATCAGGTAAGGAAGGAGAAAAGATGTTGTACAAACCATAAGGAGAAAACCTTGTACCAAACTAACTAATAAGTTGAGGCCAAATGCGAAGATCAGGTTGAACCCTGTTTGAAAGGATTTGGTTATAAATTTAGATGAAAATGAATCAGAGGATGAAGATATTGCACATGTCAATAGAAGCAGATATACATGGCTGATAGACAAAAACAAAGGTAAGTTACAACAAGTGGGAGCGAGGTTTCGAGAGGGAAGGCACCTGATTTACTGTTCTTAGCACCTCATAGGGAAGTGTTATCCCCATTTAAAGCCAATGTTGTAACCTAGGTCTAAACCCATGACCTTTCCCTCCTTTACCCTATACATCCATCAAAGGTATGATTTTTGTTTTGTGTTTGCTAAGTTTTTGTCCATGATTTAATGGCTCAGTGTCGATGGCTCTTTCTTTGCACCAATTATTTATTTTTTCTTGAAAGATAATCACATTTTGTGGTTTGGGTTCGAAATACCTGTCATCATGTTTTCCATTGATTGAACGTGCAACAGGTCGACCAATTCCTTTGTATGCACATGAAACATCTGCAAAAAAAATGCAATAATTCAGAGCAGTAGTTTTTGGGCTTAGATTATAAGTGAAAAGACAGGTTAAATTTGCGACGGTGGAGATCCAACAATCAATTCATATCAACGAATATCATGCATTCAAATTTTCAAAATCACACGGGGTTTAACAATAAGCACGAACCCCCAAAGGGCCAGATCCCTGAACTGCCACGCCACTCTGCGAGGTGAGTTATCCAGTATATATTCATACTCTACATTTAAGAATCTAGAAGCATGGGAGATCGGATGTGCTCGAGTGGACCCTCGCTACCACGTCACTTAACGATTTCGTTTATCCGAGAGGTTTTGGTCTAGAACAAGCGTGAACCTATGAAGTGTCAGAGCCTCGAATTGCCAGAGCGTCGCAGTCTTTTTCAGATGACGTCATATGCCACCTGTCGGTTGATTCCAGATGGCACATGGCACTCATTTCTGGTACTTTGGTTACATCATCGACTCTTTTCCAGATGACATGTGTCACTCTTATTTTATTGACACGTCACTGACTATGACATCATGCAGTCGCATCACTCTGCAACATTGTTACTCTGGGAGATATGTATACTCGGCATTCAAAATATCCTGAACCCCGAAGAGCCGAAGTTTCGAAGTCCCAAAATTCTTAATGATAAGATATATTAATTTATATGTTAATTATCAATAAGCGTGGCTAATGAATTCGAGATATCATCACTCTGGGATATTTTCATCCAGAGCAAACACAGTTCCCCGGAGCTCTGAACGCCGAAAATCATGAAACGTGTGGCATTCATCTATTGAGACACATGAAATTCATCTATTGAGACACGTGGCACTCATTTTAGGCAACTTTGGGTACATCATCTGCTTATTTTTAGGTGACACATGTCACTCTCTTTTTGTGACACGTCAATGATTTTGACTTCATATGGCCATGTAAGATCCGGGAGATCACCACTCCAGAAGATTTCAATTCAGAGAAAACATAGTTCTCTGAACCTCCAAAGCACCGGAGCCCTGAAGTGTGAGAGCCCCGAACTGCCACATCACTCCACAACATAGCCACTCTGGGAGATTCTCAAACTCTGCATTCAGAAGCTCCCAAACCTCGAAGAGTCAGAGTCCTGAAGTCCCAAAATGTTTAAGGATAAAGATAATCCTGGGTTAATTAGCAAAAAGTGTTGGTTAATGACTTTGTAAGTTCGGTTCTCTGGGACATATGCATACTCTGCACTCCAAAGCTAATGAACGTTGAATTTACGAAGTCGCTTATCCTCATTTATTGCATATTTTAAAGTTTTTAAACGATGCCAAATTGGGAATGTCGAGCCAGTCAAAGGAATCATATTTGTCTTATGAAAATAGCTCGGTGGTAGTCGATAGGTACAGAACTAAAGATTCATATTCAGACCCCACAACACCACAACACCACAACCAGGAATTAGAGAAAATACACACCCATGCTACATAAGGAATACCAAAGACTCCAGAAAAGTGCCAAAAGACTTGCTCCTTCTCCCAGGAGATAAGTTGAGGAAGAATGTTTCCAACACATATAGTTATCTCCCAGTGGCCTCCAACAATGCGCATGGATGTCAGTTCTCGATACAAAACTCAGTTTTGTCACTCCTAGTTATTTTCTGTCAAATCTCAGTTCACTCCAACATGTGCATCAATCTAGTTTTATTTCTAGTAGCAGTTTTTAGTTGTTTAAAAGTTTAAGACTGTTTAGATTAAGTTAACAAGTGGTATTTTATGTGTGATAAGAACCACTCTTTTCAATTAAGTCAATCTTAGAGTACAACTTAATATAATAATAATAAAATTTAGTTAAGATAATGAGTTGTTTTACAACTATTGTTGTAGAGTTAATCCCAATTCCACATTGGTCGAGGGCCTCTACATCTTTGACAAATAGGAAATTTTTGTATGTTAGAAGGGTTTGGTTTTTGGGAAAATAAGATCAATACATCAGTTGGTCGAACCTATTCTATGCATGGAGTAAATCTCTCTACCTGGTGAATATACTCTTGATGACAGTGTTTTTGTCCAAATCTACGTGTGTTCTTATCTTATCTTGAATGCAATTTTTGATTTGTGCAAAGTACATTTCATTTCCTTCAGCTATTGTATAACTTGTATTTACTAATATACAACTTGTGAAACAACAAATGTTGTGGTGAATATTTGTTTTTATCGCAACCTATGGGAGTATTTGTGTTTTTGATACACATTTAATGTCTTGAAATGATATTTTAAGTATTAAACTTCTTGCATCAGATTATTCATTGAGTGGTTTGTTGTTTCCCTTTGTTTTTATCTCTATTATTTCACTTGTCTATCATTTGTGTGCCACCATCCAAGGAGGACCCTCATCCATGTCATTTTTCCAACCCCACCATGCTCTTGTCTTGGTAAAAACAACCCTCTAACTAACCAACAAAATAAAAAAAAACCAACCATTCTAAATTTGAGGTGGCCTAGCTCTTCCCTTTAGTGATCCGAAAAGATCTTTTAATGACTATGGTTGAGTTTTTAATTGAATGCGTTAATTAACCATTTAAGAAGTTGAATGAAAGAGGATGAATTTAATGAAGGAACATAGTAGCCATAAAATAGTATACAGATCTGAACTGAAGCAATAAGAACAACAAACCATAACAAGAGAAGTGATAATGGAGTTCAGAACAAAATTGCCTACGTCTCCGGGCCTTTGTCTCAGTGGGGGAGGCTTCTTTTTTCTGTTTCAAAGCTCAAAAAGTACATCATAGCAGTGTCATTAGGCTACAAGACTGATCTGTTCATGTTCTTCCAGATCTCTAGAACCTAGCAGAAGAAACAACACGCAAAACGGATGACCGGAGCTCCCAGAAATGGCCCGCAAGCGTCTACTCCTCAACAGCTTCCAGAAATGGCCCGCAAGCGTCTACTCCTCAACAGCTTCCTTGCATAAAAATGGATTTAGCTTGGCTTCCCTTCAGCATAAATCTACTCTGACTATCCTCCATGGCCTCAAACAAGCCTGGTTTTTATATATCTGAAGTTGGTTATCATTCCCCAACTTCCTCCCAAAATCTGGGCTCAAAAAGAGTCCAAAATCTCCCAATAATGGCCAAAATCTCCATTTTCTGGGCATAATATCAGTAAAAATCCACTCTGTAATGTTAAAAACCCAAAATAAATGAAATATCAGGCCTTTAGCCCCCAAGGGTCGACGCGCGCCCACTTTAATCGGTCACATGGAAAATAAATGGACTGAGCACTAGCCCAAAGGCTAAGCGCTGGCCCCCTTAGCTCGCGCCAACCCTGGTTCTGTGGCATAACACGGGACCTCGGCCTAGAATAGCCTGAGCCCTGAGGGATAGCGCCCCCGATTCATGCGTTGTGGTTACATGGTGGCACGGGGTCCAAGGGTTGATATCTATCCAAACTCTTGCGCCTGTACTTTGGTTACATGGTGGACAAGTC
>CBVK0103857314.1:0-22195 GCA_900067695.1 Picea abies
CTCTTCCGATCTCACCCTCCAACCTTCTATTTGGCTCTCGAAGCCATTTTTATGTAGATAAATTCGTCCTACTCTACTGCCTTTACCTTAATTCCTTTTAGTGTTGCACTAGAAATAAAACTCTTTGTAGCATCTGGATCTATCAAAAAACTAAGGGTCTAGTCAACGATCATACTTGACGTCTCGAGCGTAGTATACTGGTGCTTGGCCCGACGGTTATTCACTACTGCATGAATCTGATGGGCCTTGTCAAAATCTCCCACGGTAGTGGGTTTGATTGATCCAGCTACTCTAGCCCTCTCAACTGGGCAGTCATGCTAGTAATGTGGCTCTCCACATGTCCATCACCTTGTCTTTAGTCCAGTACTCCTGGTCACCGAAGTAGAAGCTGACGACCCTCCGGCCTGAAACCCTGGTCTGTTCTACTGAACATGCTTGAATTGCAACTGTTGTTGAGGTTGATGTGCTACTGATGCTATGGTCCTCTATAGAGAGTCCACTGTTGAGGCACTGATCTTCATGGTGTAGTGAATGTGGATCCTCTCAGAGTGCCTCGATATCCTAGTGGATGTCTAGCTGGTGTCTAATGTTGCTTTGCACTAGGTGTCGCCTGTCCCGCCGGTCTCATCAGAGTCCTACTCTGAATCCTGCTGATGAGCTCCTCCTCAGTTATGAGGGCCTTTTGGACAACATTTTGCAAATTTTGAGGCATCATAATCCTCACTTTTGCACGAATGCCGACATTAAGGCTGAACATGAACTTGTTGAACTTAAGCTTCTCGGTATTTAGGTAGGGAGCGTATCGAAGCAACTCCATGAAATGGGCCTCGTACTTGGGCACTGTACGACCACCCTGTTGCAAAGCGTTGAACTCATTGAGATGATGCTTAATGAATTTCTCCAAGAGATACCTCTCCCGGAACCGCTCCTCGAACAGTTCCCATGACACATCTTCAATGACCATGTTCAATTGCGGTAGGAGCGTCTTCCACCATAGAAGAGCACTCCCCTTCAGTTGGAAGACCTCCATGCAGACCTTTGTGTTGGAGGTATAGTCGTGAAGTGAAAAGCACAATTCCATATTCTCCAACCATGCCTCGGTGGCTGCGTCGTCCGTGGCACCAAATAAATCAAGAAACCTGAACTTATCGAGTTATCAGTGAATGCTACCAATACTGGCCGGGGAGAGCAGTTGACCCTCAGGAGGTGCCGACGCCCTAGCCTCGTTTCTATCCAAACGATTGATTACGGCCTATGACATCCTTTGAAAGGACCTCATCAACCTAACCACAACACCCACAACTATCTGTTCCTGTTCGACAACCTGTTCTTCTCCCTAGAGGTTAGACCCCTCAGGCGTGGATGCTACTGGAGGCATCATGCGTCCTCCCCTAGTACCCTGTCATCTACCTCCGCGATGTGCTCTAACCATGATTACCTGCACGAGTACAAATCAACTTAATTAGTGACATTTTATAATCAAACAACTATTCAATGGAAGTCATGTTGATCCCAAGTCGCCGGTCGAACCGGCTCTGATACCATATGTAACGACCCCGTCTTTACGACAAAAAGTGACAACATTAGGTAATTGTTTTTTTTGCATTAGGAAAGAAATGACGATAATATAGTCACAACAAATCAACTTGACAACATCTTAATGAAGGACATAATAAGTAACATATACATGAAATGCTAGCATAAAAGCACACCAAGAAGCTTGAAGCAATTTACAACATTATCTCAAATAAAGAATATAAATGACTATGCTAAATAACATCCACGATCATCAAGGCACAAAATCGTCTAATAACCAACACATGTAACATAAACTTCCCAGGGTGAGCGAGAATAGTGATATAAACAATCAATCATTACCATTATCTTTCATGGCGCAGGAAAAATGATCGATAACCATACAATAATCCTAATTCATAATTAACATGGTGCACTTGTAAACATTAGCATAACTCATCATATTTCACATTAAACCAATATGCAAGAGGGATTATCTATATCAGTTGTTCATTACATTAAGCCTTCATTTGCGCAAGATTTTACTATCTTAAACAATCATTTCTTACATTATGTTTTCATTTTGCAAGGAAATCATCATCCTTCCATCATATATCCACATTACTAATTGCTACTCATGAGAGTAAACAACTTTAAACAACACATGACATCTGAAATTAATATGTGCAAGTACTAGCACTCCCGTCGTGGCTCAAATTGTAGGTTAATGATTACCTAGTTCGAGAGGACCCACGATGCCATGAGGGCAGACTGCGACAGTCGCTCATGATGATTCTAAGGGGCGTGCAATAAGGAGGGGGCCTTATTCCTTACAGGCCCTTAGTCTCCCACAAGTTCACTTGGCGGAGTGTTGACTCCAGGGGTTATTGATGTTTACCAAATCAGTCAAGAGGTGAGTGGTACCCTTGGAGCACGTAGTGTGTCCTGAAGGGCACATCGCGCAAGGGAACAAATGAGGCGAGTGGCACCCTTGGAGCACCTAGTGCGTCCTGAAGGGCACGTCGCGTTTTTGATGATAGAGGAATGAACCTAGATGGCCTTAGGATGAATAACATGTTAAGAAATTTTTAAAACAACTTCCCTAATTAAATGTCGCCCTGTACGAAAATTTAAGTTATAAGTCTAAACTATGCTGGTGGTAAAATTTTATCTCTCTCAAAAAAAAATAACAACAATAATAATAAAAATAAAAACCACCTAAATAATAATTATGACCTTAGTTAAATCTTGTAACACGAAGGGAATAAGAAATTTAATTTATTCAAAAAAATAATAATAAATCTGTTGGAATAAAATTTAAAAGAAAAAGGGGAATTAATGGTTTTATTATTATGATAATTTTAAAATATTAATTAAATGAGAAAAGGGAAAAATGGTTGATTTCCACACCTGCCTTTTGAGTTCTAATTAAAAAGGGGAAAGAGGGAAAATCTTAAAATTTAGGAAACTAGGAAAAGAGGTAAACAAAAAGGGGAAAAAGGGGAACATAAGGGAAAAAGAGGAAAGTCAAACTTAGAAAAAGAATCTACCATTTAAGAGATTTCTAATTTAAACTGACTTAGCAATTTAATAATAGGGAAAGCCTTTAAAACCTGTAAGGGAATTTGGGGACACCTAGGAGTGATTCTAGGAATAACTCTAGGTGGGTGAGGGAAATAAGATAATTAACTAATTAAAGAAATTAAATAATGGAGGAATGTAGGGGATGGGGGACACTTGTATGGAGAGGAATTTTTAGGAATTTATTTTTAAAACTTTAATTAAATGAGATTTTAGGAAAGAAAGGAAGTTCGAAACTCTATATAATGAAGGAGGGAGAAGTATTAAGGACGATCTTCTGTTTTCATAACGTTACGTTGGAGAAATATCTACTTGACTTATTTAATTTGTGGGAGTTGGGATACCCATCTCGGTGAGGAGTGGTAGCTCGGCCTTGCGAGGCGAGCTGTGAGCTAGTCAAAATCTCTGGATAGTGTGTGTGTGGCCCCTTTGCGGCTCGGGGGGTGAGTACCCCTAGCATTGGCTAGAAGGTATAGGTGAAGTCTCGATGGTCGTCGAGTGGGAGTTGCATGGAGTGTGCGGGACGTCATTCAGAGCGGGCGATCAGGCAACGGTACGCTCTCTTCATTTTTTGTATGGTAGAATGTATTAGGACTTATGCTTGGATTTGCTTATTTAATGGAAAAGTAAAATAATGTTTTTTTTTTTAATTTGGTGACTGAAACCTTCCGTAGCCTAGCTCGATGGTTGATGACTCCCATGGCCTTCATTTTCCCGCATGTCTTGACCACCTTGCTGTGTGGATTGTGACCTTCGTGGTTGTTTAGTCTTTGTCCCTAGCTCACCAGTCATCACCTGAGCAGTCGGCTAGGAGCCTGATCTACGGTCGTCGCCTTAGCATTAAAAGACCTATGGATCTCAATGCCCTTCTTTCCTATGTGAGGATGATGAAGTGAAGGATGAACCTATCGGTCGTCTACCTCGGTTGTCGTCATTGTCTAATTGTTGACTTGCGCCTTCTAGTACGACCTCTGCGTATGGAATATCTTACTTCCTTGTTGTCTATTTTCCTGCACCTTCACTGATAGAATCTTTGTGATCATCTCCATGACTTTCCTTATGGATCCTTGCATTTCTCTTACTATTCTGTGCATGTTTACATTCTTGACTGAGTTTTTGCGCATTGATGAATAATTTAACCTTGCGTTTTTATGCATGTATGGATAAATTTACTCTGCGCAATTTAACTCTGCGTTATTGAGCATTGATGGATACATTTAACTCAGTGTTTTATATTGGTGGACATTTTAGCTCTGTGCTTCTAATTCTGTTGGCCAACGATTAACTGTTCTCTGCAATTTAATGAAATTAGTGGGCAAATTTATACTCTGGTCTTTAGATGGCTTTTTTTTTGAAACAACCTTAGCGAATTGTTTTATTTGATTGTTAGTATCTCTGAGAAATTGACTGTGTAGACCATCGTTTCCAGCACGTATCTGCGTGTATTTATCATTGAATTTAAAATGTTTTTATCAGCGTGTTTTTTCACTGTAATTACCTAGTATTTATCATTGAATTTAAAACGTTTTTATCAATGTGTTTTTCCATTGTAATTACCTCGTATTTATCCTTTGAATTCAAAGTGTTTTGTTATTACTGAATTTACAGCGTTGTTCCCCAGTAATTGCAGCGATTAACATATTACAGTAATTACCACGAAATTACTTATTTTCGAGGATAGAATAGCTCCAGTAATTACCACGAAATAACTGCTCCAGTAATTACCACGAAATTGTCTTATTTCTGAGGATAGAATAATTCCTGTTGATTACAACGATCTATGACTGGTATAGCAACGTTATGTCCCTATGTTTGTATAGCGCATATTGTGGGACAACGCTTACAGTGGGTCAGCTTGACTGGAGTGGCCCGGGGTAAGGAAGATCATGGCTCTGCGTTTTTGGCGTTTCCTCCATTACACTCTACATCTCAATCTGTTGGATCGCAGGCATATTTTTGCAGGGGCCTACCTCTTACATTGACCCAAACTTTAAACAAGAGAATGATTTTATCTGAATCTAGGAGCAAAGGACTAAGCAACACCACGGGCACAGGCAGTAGCTTAGCTAGCTCAAGCAGAAGCATATGGATTATTAATATCTCCTAGAGTCTAATTAAATAATACGGTGAAAGCATTGGCAAGCTGAAGCAATACAGGTCTCATTATGTTTGTCTTCTTTCAATTGGCCACTCGAGGAGGTAGTTTCCCAGTACCTCTAGTCTTAACGGTGAACCGAGACTTTTCTTCTAACGATAAAAATAATTTTAAGATTCAAATACTATGACAATCGCCTAGAATTCCTTTCCAAGCGTAATTCCCTCCCCTGCTCAGCAAGATACCCTTTTTTACCTCAATGATCCACCTTGGGGGAAACAAGTTTCTCTTCGTTTCTCAACTAAATCGCAACCACCTCCTCTGTGTTTTCACAAGCGAGATCTTGGTGATTTTTCTGTTGGAGCATTGATTTATTCCCCCCTGGTTAGCGCTATTATATATCCTCTTTCTATGTGAAATTCCACTTACCTTTTTAACGGTCTAGAATTTAAGGCAAGTTGCAGGATTGTGGGAATCCCCCTTTGTCTAGTTGGCCAACACAGTGACTCATGCTTGCTCCTTAGCTAGGTGTCGGGGTAATGGAAATTTGAAATATTGTTTATTAATGGTTTGTTAATGGAAAACTCAATATTGGTTCTTAATTGCTAACGAGAAATTGAAAATGTGTTTATTAATTGTTTATTAATGGAAAACTGAGATATTGTTTGTTATTGGAAACTGAAATATTGTTTATTGAATGAAAACTAGATGCTTCTCAATTGTTCAACCTAAATATTTATTGAGTGATCTTTGGGATGTCCTTAATCATTCAACTAGATGTTTACAATTATGTGAATGAATTATTTGATTTAATTGTACTAAGCTCCAATTTATATAATCGTATTCATTTTTATTTAAGAACTATGGGATTGAATTCCAATAATAAATGACATTTATATTTAATCAATTTAATTCTATGTGGTCTATGGTTATTACACCTTTATCTCTTATTTAGATGGTCCATCACCTTTCATACCATATTACCTAATGATAATAGGTTGTTGAATAATATGCATACCATATTTTCAGTCAGCCTTAATATGTGATATTAATGAATGATAAGCATTGGGAAATTGTTGCACTACGAATTTGGATAGATGCTCCGGCGCTTGATTATTCAATATCAATGAGTTTTTTTGTTAACAAATTGATCGTCTTTTCGACATCTTAATTTAATGAATTTTAAACTTGCATCATTTTTATGCTGTACTGTAATAATTGGGATGACATGCACATTGATTTATCAAAGGAGGTACCGTGTTCTAGCTAGATTACTCATGCGCTTTCCATTAATGGGGATGCATGTTGATTTAGTACAAATTGTTCTTGAGCACCTTAATTTAAATGAGCGTGTGTTGGCTTCATAATCTTTCTCTTACACCTTTAATCTTAAGGTTGATCACTCTTGGCATTGGAGTAGATGCTAAATATTATGGCGCCCTTGCTTAAGTTGACTTGTGAATGTTCTAAGATTGTTTACTCTCACGTGCAACTACTAATTAATGTTGACGTATGTTGGTAACTATGTTGGTTACCCTTGCGCCATGGTTAATTGATTGATGTTGGTTTAAACTTAAGTCAATAAATAGATCACATGCGCCCTTGATATAAGTTGTTTTCTCACGCACCATGAATAATTGTGGATTAGGATTGATGGTTGATTAAATTGTTTATCCTTGGTGTTTTATTTACCTAACGTATCTTTAAATGGAAAAAAAAAAAATTCCTGTTGGAAGTTGCTTGTTGTCGTAATGGAGGGACTGTTACATATGGTATCAGAGTGGGTTCAACCCTGCGACTATGAATCGCCATACTTTCCATTGTGGTAAACCCTTGAGTCTTAACCTAACGCTATTTAAAACTTTAACTTACCCTTGCGATAAGCATGGTTAGATGACATCATGGAGATTCATGATGTGGTATCGTGGATGGAAGCACGATGCCCCTAGAAGTTTCGCGCCCTCGGAGTCTGACCCCCAAGGGGGAGGAACAAGTCCTTGGGCTAGATTCGCTTGTAGCAAGGGATGATGGTGCTCTGACAAGTTCCTTCTAGGTAATGTCAAAGGCCTCGACTCACCATCAGTACTGAGATGAGTCCGGGGCACTTGTACCCGTGATGGTCCACAACACACCCTAGCTAGTACCATTATCATCCACTGAGAACTCGAGAGAGTTGAGTTCTCGAGTCCACGAGTGCCGCGGATGACTGTGCCATCGAGGCATGATTGTACAGAAGGGCGATGTGCTTCACACACCGCATTTACAACCTCCAGCATGAAGGTCTGCATGGTGGCCTTTCAACTGAAGAGGAGCGCTCTTCTATGGCAGAAGATGCTCTTGCCACTTTGAACATGGCCATCGACAATGTGTCATGGGAAATGATCGTTGACTGGTTCCAAAGAGGTATCTTCTGAGGAATTTGTTGAGCGTCAGCTCCATGATTTCGATGCCTTGTGATAAGGCAACCGCACGGGGCCCGAGTACGAGGCCCATTTTGGAGCTGCTTCGGTATGCTCCGCACCCAAATTATCGAGAAAATTACGGCCAACGAGTTTGTGTTGGCCTTAGGTTAGAATCCAACTTCTACTTTGGTTACTAGGATTACTGGACCGAAGAAAGTATGTTGGATAGTGGGGAGCCACATTTCCAACGCGACGACCCTGTGAAGAGGACTGGAGCATCCGGATCAGCCGGACCCACTACCATGGGAGATATGGGAAAGGCCCATCGGATACATGCAGCGGTGAATAAACACCAGGCAGAGCATCAGTCAATTGTGCTTGATACGACAGGTACCATCAATAACCAGAACCTTAGTATTTTGATAGATCCTGGTGCTACTGAGAGTTTCATTTCTAGTGTGACGCTAAAATGAATTAAGGTAAGGGAAGTTGATAAAGACGATGTTAGATTTGTAGAAATGGCTTCGGGAGACAACTAGAAGGTTGGAAGAAAGGTTACGGGATGTACCCTTAACCTGGGAGAGTTTTTCACCAGGGCCAACCTATACATCATGATCTTAGGATCTTATGGCGTCATGATCGATATGGACTGGTTGGAATCGCTTGAGGCAATACTCAACTGTAAGGTGAAGCGGGTGAGCTTGTTCGATGTTAGGGGAAGAGATGTGTGATTGTAGGTCGAAACCAGAGAGTTGCCCTAAGGTTCATCTCTTCCTTGCAAATTTGGAAGAGCATGCACAAGGGGTGCAAGCTTTATGTGATCCTTGCATTAAATGAGAAGGGAGTAGCAAAAGGTCTAGAAAACCTTCCGGTGGTGAGAGAGTTTGCGGATGTGTTTTCGGAGGAGTTACCTGGGATGCCGCTGGAGAGGAAATTGGAGTTTACCATAGACCTAAAACTGGGGACTGAACCGATAGTAAGAATGCCTTATCGGATGTCAACCCCAGAATTACAAGAGTTAAGAATGCAACTAAAAGAATTGTTGGACCTAGGACTGATACATCCAAGTATGTCACCGTGGGGTGCACCTGTTATTTTCATTCGAAAGAAGGATGGGTCGTGGAGGCTCTGCATTGACTACCGTCAATTGAACAAGGCCACGATCAAGGATCAATATCCATTGCCAAGGATTGATGATCTGTTCGATCAAATGAAGGGCAAGATTGTGTTCTCAAAGATCGATTTGCGATCGGGGTATCACCAGTTACAGATTAAGGAAGATGACGTCCCTAAGACTGCCTTTAAGACGAGGTTTGGACATTAAGAGTTTACTGTTTTACCATTGGGACTGACAACCACCCTAGGGGTATTTATGAGTTTGATGAACGGGGTGTTCCGCAAGTACTTCGACAAGTTCGTCCAAGTATTCATTGTCGATATTTTGATTTACTCTTGGACGACGGAGGAGCATGATGAGCACTTGCGCTCGGTACTACAGTGTCTGTGAGAGTACAAGTTGTATGGGAAGTTGTCCAAATGCTCTTTTTATCAATCACAGATTCACTACTTAGGG
This sequence comes from Picea abies, assembly GCA_900067695.1. Taxonomy (NCBI): domain Eukaryota; kingdom Viridiplantae; phylum Streptophyta; class Pinopsida; order Pinales; family Pinaceae; genus Picea; species Picea abies. Next base: position 9,167 of record CBVK0103857314.1, read on the forward strand.
CATGTCATCTTCGGCGAAGGCATCACCATGGATCCAGCAAAGGTCGAGGCTATTATGGAATGTCCTGCGCCAACGAATGTCCTGGAAGTGTGTAGCTTCATGGGTTTAGTAGGATACTATTGATGGTTCATCTAGGGATTTTCGAAGATAGAAAATCCAATCATAGAATTGCAGAAGAAAAACAAGAAGTTTGTTTGGACCGAGAAATGTGCGGAAGCATTTCGGAGGCCTAAGGAGTTGTGGACAACAACACCGATACTAAAGGTCCCTGACATTGACACAGACTTCTTGGTGTGCACTGACGCATCCAAGGAAAACTTAGGCGGGGTCTTGATGCAAGATGGACGAGTGATCGCTTACATTTTGAGGAGACTGAGAAGGCATGAGGAGAACTACGTGACGCACGATTTGGAGTTGTTAGCTATTGTATATGCCTTGAAGGTTTGGAGACACTACCTTGTTGGATGAAAATTTGAACCAAAAGACTAACCATTGTGGACTACAACACATATTTACGCAAAGCGACCTGAATGCGCGACAACGACGTTGGTCGGAATTGCTTAGTGAGTACGACTTTGAGATTACTTACATAAAAGGAACAATGAACCGAGTGGTAGATGCATTGAGTCGGAGACCACACATCTTTTCGGTGCTGCCTCTTCAGACGAATCTACGTGAAAATATTCTAACTTTACAACGTAATGATGACTGGTACAAATAGGTTAAGGGTTTTATTGGAAAAAACACAATGATGGTACCACGATTTGAAGGATTTTCGTTTGATAGCGATGGATTTTTGAGGTTTAAAAATTGGATCTACGTACCGCCAAACGACGAGTTGAGGATGTTGATCCTAAGTGAGGCTCATAGAGAAGTTTACATGGCTCACCTGGGAGTCACAAAGATGAGGGCAAACCTTAAACTCTTATTCTTCTGGAAGGGAATGAAGTCCGACATAGTCAACTATGTGGCTAGATGTCTAGAATATCAATAGGTAAAGGCTGAACATAGACGCCCAGTAGGATTACTATAGCCACACGCTATTCCAGAATCAAAATGGGAGGTTTTTTTCGATGGATTTGATTGTTGGATTGCCACTGATGGCAAGGAGACATGACTTGATTTTCGTAGTAGTAGACACTCTAAGGAAGAGTGCTCACTTTATTCCTGTGCATATGACGTATCAGGCACCTGGCATAGCTAGAGTTTTCATCAGTGAGATTGTGAGGCTGCATGGTGTGCCTAAGAGGATTATATCTGATCAAGGATCAATGTTTACTAGATGATTTTGGATGAGTTTCCAAGAGGCCTTGGGGGACCCAACTTAACTTTAGTACTGCGTATCACCTGGAGACTGACGGGCAGACTGAACGAACGAACCAGACCTTGGAGGACATGTTGCGCATGCACGTGATGGACCAACAAAAACATTGGGAATAATTCTTGCCTTTGGTGGAGTTCGATTACAATGACAGTTACCAGAGCACCATTAGGATGGCGCCTTTCAAGTTTCTTTACAAGCGATTGTGTCAGACGCCTTGAGTTGGGATCGACTAGAGGATAGGGTCCTAGTGGGACCTGAAGCGATCCAAGAAATGGAAGAGAAAATGCAAACAATAAAACGAGGGATTAAAGAAGCACATGATCGATAGGAGAGTTATGCCAATGTGCGTCATGTCGATCGTAGTTACAAGGTCAACGATCGAGTCTTCTTGTGGGTTAAATCGTATAAGAGTTCGATCCAGTTTGGGAAGGGAGCTAAACTCTCTCCTAGGTTCATGGGACCTTTTGAGATTGTGGAGAGAAAGGGGCCCGTGGCCTATTGACTAGCCTTGCCTGATTCATGAGGCATTTTGCACGATGTATTTCACGTCTCCGTTTGAGACATTTTGTTTTGTGATCCTACACATGGTTTGACTTGAGCACCTGGCGGCTGCCGGATGAGTGGGTGCTCACGACTGAGCTGATCCACATCTTGGATCATCGTGTTTGACAGTTACGATGTCGAAATTTAGATCAGGTCAAGGTCCAGTGGGACAATTATAGTCCGCACTCGGCGACCTGGGAGGACGCATATGATATGTGCTAGCAGTTTCCATTTTTGTTTGATAGATAGACATATGATACTGTGATACACTTTATTTCGACATTTTTACGGTGAAACTTCGGGACAAAGTTTAGACCAAGAGGGGTTGTATGTAACATCTTGCTCTGGCAGACTGAGCGAACTTATTCTTTGAGAACACTTGCTCGCAAGTGATCCGGATTATTATGCTAAATAAAACATTTGATTTTGATTATGAGGCATTATGGGTTGATGACATGTTGTTTTACTACATTGACATAGACAGGTGCTATTGACTTGATTTTACTGAGTGTGCAGGGTTTTGGACCTAGAGTATGCAGAGGCATTGATGGAACCCCTTGGACTCTGGATCGAGTCAGGGAGTGTACCATTGGGGTTTGATTGTTTTACTATGATATTAGTACATCTGACTAGATGATATGATATGGATATGTTCTGACATGAATTGTTGATGATGCAGGCTGACGATAGCTTGCCGACCAAATTCACATATGGAGTAAAGGGATCAAGAACGACTACCAGTGATGTTGAGGGAGAGGTGTGGTCAACAACCCTGCCACAACCTACTAGCACTCCCGCCGTGGCTCAAACTGTAGGTTAACGATTACCTAGTTTGAGAGGACCCATGATGTCGTGAGGGTAGACTACGACAGTCGTTCATGATAATTCTAAGGGGCGCGCAATAAGGCGGGGGCCTTATTCCTTAGAGGCCCTTAGTCTCCCACAAGTTCACCTAGTGGAGTGTTGACTCCAGGGGTTATTGATGTCTACCAAATCAGTCAAGAGGTGAGTGGCACCCTTGGAGCACGTAGTGCATCCTGAAGGGCACGTCGTGCAACGGAACAGATGAGGCGAGTGGCACCCTTGGAGCACCTAGTGCGTCCTGAAGGGCACGTCACGTTGTTGATGATAGAGGAATGAACCTAGACGGCCTTAGGATGAATAACATGTTAAGAAATTTTTAAAACAACTTCCCTAATTAAATGTCGCCCTGTACGAAAATTTAAGTTATAAGTCTAAACTATGCTGGTGGTAAAATTTTATCTCTCTCAAAAAAAAAATAACAACAATAATAATAAAAATAAAAACCACCTAAATAATAATTATGACCTTAGTTAAATCTTGTAACACGAAGGGAATACGAAATTTAATTTATTCAAAAAAATAATAATAAATCTGTTGGAATAAAATTTAAAAGAAAAATGGGAATTAATGGTTTTATTATTTTGATAATTTTAAAATATTAATTAAATGAGAAAAGGGAAAAATGGTTAATTTCAACACCTGCCTTTTGAGTTCTAATTAAAAAGGGGAAAGAGGGAAAATCTTAAAATTTAGGAAACTAGGAAAAGAGGTAAACAAAAAAGGGAAAAAGGGGAACATAAGGGAAAAAGCGGAAAGTCAAACTTAGAAAAAGAATCTACCATTTAAGAGCTTTCTAACTTAAACTGAATTAGCAATTTAATAATAGGGAAAGCCTTTAAAACCTGTAAGGGAATTTGGGGACACCTAGGAGTGATTTTAGGAATAAATCTAGGTGGGTGAGGGAAATAAGATAATTAACTAATTAAAGAAATTAAATAATGGAGGAATGTAGGGGATGGGGGACACTTGTACGGAGAGGAATTTTTAGGAATTTATTTTTAAAACTTTAATTAAATGAGATTTTAGGAAATAGAGGAAGTTCGAAACTCTATATAATGAAGGAGGGAGAAGGATGAAGGACGATCTTCTGTTTGCGTAACGTTACGCTGCAGAAATATCTACTTGAATGATTTAACTTGTGGGAGTTGGGATACCCAGCTCGGTGAGGAGTGGTAGCTCGGCCTTGCAAGGCGAGCTGGGAGCCAGTCGAAATCTCTGGATAGTGTGTGTGTGGCCCCTTTGTGGCTCGGGGGGCTAAGGGGGAATAAGAGTACCCCTAGCATTGGCTGGGAGGTACCGGTGAAGTCTCGATGGTCGGCGAGCGGGAGTTGCACGGAGCGCGCGGGACGTCATTCAGAGCGGGCGATCAGGCAACAATACGCTCTCTTCATTTTTTGTATGGTAGAATGTATTAGGACTTATGCTTGGATCTGCTTATTTAATGGAAAAGTAAAATGATGTTTTTTTTTTAATTTGGTGACTGAAACCTTCCGTAGCCTAGCTTGATGGTTGATGACTCCCATGGCCTTCGTTTTCCCACATGTCTTGACCACCTTGCTGTGTGGATTGTGACCTTCATGGTTGTTTAGTTTTCTTCCCTAGCTCACCAGTCCTCGCCTGAGCAGTCGGCCAGGAGCCTGATCTACGGTCATCGCCTTAGCGTTAAAAGAACTATGGATCTCAACGCTCTACTTTTCTATGCAAGGATGATGAAGTGAAGGACGAACCTATCGGCCGTCTACCTCGGTTTTCATCCTTGTCTAATTGTTGAATTGCGCCTTCCAGTACGACCTCTGCGTATGGATTATCTTGCTTCCTTGTTGTCTATTTTCCCGCGCCTTGACTGGTAGAATATATGTGATCATCTCCATGACTTTCCTTATGGATCCTTGCATTTCTCTTACTATTCTGTGCATGTTTACATTCTTGACTGCATTTTTGCGCATTGATGAATAATTTAACCTTGCGTTTTTATGCATGTATGGATAAATTTACTTTGCACAATTTACCTAACGTATCTTTAAATGGAAAAAAAAAATAAAAATTTTCCTATTGTAAGTTGCTTGTTGTCGTAACGGAGGGGCTGTTACACCTGCAACAATGCTTCTACATGTATGAATTCAAAGTCTTTAATAAAGTTATTTATTATTTCGTTCCAGTCGCATGTGTGTCCACACACTTATTCAATTTTATACCACTTGTGGGTTATGTAATCCAATGTGTTTGGAAACATATGTGGCCACACTCTCTTGTCCCTGTAGCACGCTTTCCTCCATTCTTTCTTACATTGCGGGATGCGAGTGAATGGGTCAAACCCAGGTTTAAAAGTCAGGATGTCAATATTGGCTGATAGTTTTTTCCCACCGAATATTTTGACAAAGTAAAGGGTGGCAATATTCCATGTTTGCAATCGAGGCGCATGTGTCTCCCACTATCAACCTGCTTGGCCTCTAAAAGATTCGAATAGAATTTCTATTCTCCCCTGATCTCCAAATGAATTGGAAACCTTGTTAACATGCATATATGGAGAGTTCCTTTCGTTGAATTGCAGGGTTTGATTTATCTGTGCATGTGTTATAATTAGTGTCGATGTCTGCTTGAGATTTATTTCAACTACAATAAGTAGTGCTTGTGTTGAGAAGCATGATTTGAATCGCATTATGTGTATCACTTCTATCGACCAAAAATATTTTTCTTAAGATTCATAATTTTCCATTTTCCAATTGTATAATTTCGTATCTGAATTTTGGCCTATTGACAATGGAGATCCGACTAGGATTTCTCCTTCACTATTTGGCTCAACGTTATCCTTTTTCTCATTCATTACTTGGTGTAGTCGTCAGGCTTCATGCGCTTCATCCCATGTCTCAAACCAAGTTTTTCCTTCCTTTGGGTCCAAGGGTGTTATTATTTTTCTACCACTCCCTTTCAATTCGATTCTATCTCTTTCGAGGGAAATGGTGGCCCTCATGTTTCGGCCCCATGGTTGTTCAACTAATGTAGGGTAGGCAAGGATGGCTTTCAAAAGATTCCCATTATAGATGTTATTACACTTTTTTAGTGTGTCAATTGGCTCAATAAACCTATGATATGCTAACTTTATAAAATTCATTGTAGGTTGAAGTGGGGGTTTCCCAGGTCGAATCCATGTTTCTCTTGGAAGTATATTTACTTGATACCTAAAGTTGACTACGACTTGTTTGATCAAATGTTCATCGTTTTCAAGGTCAACTTGTGGGTTGAAGTTGTTTGTTTTTTTTTTCTTGTGATAACTAGCACATAATTTTGATTGGTGTTTGATATTTATATTGTCTCAAAATTCTCAGTAGGTTGATAAACCGACCGATCGACTGTTTCTATTTCAATATATGTAGAATTTCATCTAGTGCGGTTTCTAAGATATTCTCATGTATTCCCTTGTTGGTTTTGTCCTTCTCGATATTTCTAAAGAATTTCATTGCTTCCTTCATTAGTTTTTCTTCATATTCTGGGCCGAGATATTTTGGCTTCCCTTCTGTCGATTTGGCGGTTCTGGAAAAATGTCTTCGCCAAATCCCGAGCATGTTACTACATGGAGGTTCTTTGAATTCAAAAGATCATGTTTTGGCACTGTGTGCAAGAGATTTACATTTCTTTTTCTAATATGATTGGATAGTTTTCAAGAGAGTGGTCTCCTACTCCACAAATGTTACAAAAATTGAGACCAATTCTATCTTTGATTGGACAATCTGAACTAATGTGGTCATCTTTCCAATACTTAAAGTAGTAATATGGTCCTCGACCTCGTCCTATCCTGAAGTTTCACAACCTTGATATACTCCTCGACCTTGACCTCTGTAACCATTTTCATTACCTTGGTTAACATTCTGGTCTACCGTCTGTGTATGATACACCGTGTGAATGTTTGTTAGGTTTTTACGATTCAACCGACATTATTGAGTTGAGTGATTTTTTTCTTCACATATATGACACTGCTTTGGACTCATGTTTCTCAGATTGAGCGAGCAATCCCTTGTAGCATGCTCTATTACTCCTTCACATATATCACATAATGATTTGATCCAGTTTTGACAGACTACATCGTCTAGTGCATCACTAAATTTGCAATAATATTTTGTGTGGCCTTCGCTAGAACATATTGTGCTCCATAGTTTGTTGCGAGAGATCAACATGTTTTTAAATGCTTGTTTTAATTCTACAAATTTTTCAATAACTTACGAAGTTGAAGTGCCTTCTATTGGATTACTGAGAGGGGGGTGAATGAGTAATAGAGAAATTCAATCCTTTTTAACCACAATATGCAAGTGTTATATCACTGTAGCATTATCATCCAATAGTTGCAGAGTAAATAAACAATGAAAAAATGAGCAATCATACACATACACAGTACACCAATGTTTTTACGTGGAAACCCAAAGTGAGAGAAAACCAATGAATTAATTTTCTTATATGTCTTTAAGAATTACATTCATTGGAAGCACCAACTTCCATTGTTTTCCAGCTGCAACTGGAAGGAGGCTCCAACCCCCTAATTTCTCAGGCTACAACCCAAGGGAAGATTCAAATCCCCAATTGTCTAGCTACAACCAGTGTTAGGACCTTGAAATGCCCCTTTTTCACAACACCTTTTGATCATTCAACCTTCTCATTCCTAAGCTAAATGACTATTATAATGAGCACCACGACCCCTTTTTCCCAAGGTACGAACTATTCATCTTGCTTTTATGTTTTCATTTACTTAGCATGCTTGATTGATAACGTTCACATATTTTACCCATGAAATAATTGAACTAATGATCAAAGTGTTAGAACAACCCACTTCAAGAAACTCGCTGCTGTCACAGCTATGCGCAATACCTGGAAGCTATTATAGGACTTCTACAACGGATGCCCATCAATCTCAGAAGTTGTTACAGGACTTCTGCAATAGACGCCCATCAATCCTGGAAGCTGTTACACAACTGCTATGACAAAATCCTATTAATCTCGGAAGCTATTACAACAGATGCCACCAGTCCTGTTGTGATGCGACTGCTGCAACACTTGTTGATTAGAATGCTGGCTTATGATGTTGATGAAGGAGAATTCAATATTTTGTATTAATGATATCTAACGAATAGCCTGCAAATCGGGGATTCTCAGGACTGCTCTGTTTCTAAACACTGATTGACTCTGACTTTAAATATCAGAGCTTTTGTAATGTAAAGGGTTGTTAGTCTTTTGGCTTGAACTGAAGAAAGGAACGATTATTGTACACATACATCTTTTTGGCAATTGAATGAAGAAGTGGATTGAGTTTCTTTAGCAGACTGTAACCTATCTTTTGAGTGGATTCAGTGAGAAGGAAAGGGCCCACCTTCCCCACTGATTCCCCTCTATTTCAAATTCTAGATTTAGTCATTTTCATTGCAATGGTTTAACTATTAGATATTTCTGAATACAACAGCTGTTACTGTTTAGTTCCTTCTTGGTAAATGCGCATAGACTTGTCTCATGCGAATTATAAGTCAGTTGCTGAACATGGCTACAGAATTACTTTTCCTTTTTCTACATTAGGTTAAAAGCTTGCTTTGAAGAATTAAGAGTGTGAAGTAGCTTCTTGCAATAAGTAGATTTCCCTTCAACAATAGTATAGAATTTCGTCCTGCAAAAGTAAATTAGAAAGTTAGATTAAGGTAGGCAATTAATGGTATTTTGTAGATTCATCAATTTAGATTGCAATTATGATTTTAATTCTGTAGCACTCCAGCTGTATCAACACAATTGTGTTAGCAATATTGTTTGTTTGTTTTGGTGAAAAGAACTTCCCTATTGCAATTGGATTAGAGATGCTTTCATAATCTAGCATAGACTGTGCAGAATTATCTTGAAATAACAGAGTTCCCTGGGTTGACAATTCATATCGAACACTTTGATTTTCCATTCAATTAGACAATTAAAGTACCCAACATTTTGGTGTCGTTACCGGGGAAGATAATTGTAGATTTTAGTAAGCACACTAGTTTTTTTTTTTTTTAGGAATGAATAGTCTGCATGAATCACCAAACGTGAGAATGAACCCCCCAAAATACTAACATTGCAGGCACCAGAGGACGTGGAGGAAGAAATCCTAACATACTGGGAAGAAAAAACATTGTTGATGAGATTATAGCCAGAGCAGACTCTTCTTCAGAATCCATTTTTTGCCCTGCCAATCCTCCAAGAGGACGTGATCCACAGTCAGAAAAAACACCCCCTCTTGAAACATCGTTCTCATCAAGGGATGAAGCTGAAGTTGTAGCTGAAAGCAAAGATGAAGATTTGTCACCAACAAATTAGCAAGCAACACTGGATAACATTGAGGATCAAGGCAGTATAGCCTCGAACCGAGAAAACCTAGAAGAAGCTGTTTATCAAATCAACGGTCGGATAGTCACTAAGGAAGAGTGGGACGCTGTTCATATTGAGTGGAGGGAGAGAGCACATATGGAGAATCAAGGGGATAATGAAGAAGAGCTCTACCAAGAGAATCCACAGAACAACGAGGATTAGGTAAACAATGAAAACACTATCTCTACCCTGGTTTTTCCTATTTTTGATGTTCCCACACGAGGGATGGCTCCTATGAAAAACATACCTCTCTCGACTCTCCCAAATTTTCATGGATTATCTACTGAAGATACGGATGAGTTTCTGTTTGAATTTGGAATTTTGTGTAGAAGCTATGACTACACTACCACTGCACATAAGCTTAAACTGTTTCCAGCCACATTAAAAGGAAATGCGTTAAGATGGTTCATGAGCCTTGGAGGGGAAAACATTTCAACATGGGTACAAATGAGGCAGCTTTTCCTGCACAAATACCAAGACTACTGTCAAAAAAGGGAACACAGAGAGGAGCTGTTCAAAATGTCACAAAAGGAGGACGAGACCCTTGAGGACTTTGTGGAGCGACCCCAATACAATCTACAGTGGTCTAGCCATCCGGATGTGAGTAAGGACATTCTAAAAACCATTTTGCTAAAAGGAGTTAGAGAAGATTGCTTAGATATGCTGAATATGCTTGGTAAAGGAGATATATCTAAGGAATCCTATGAGAACATTGTAGACCTCTGCAAAATATGTTCTCAAGAATCTACAAGGAATAAGTCAGCTACCAAGGATACTACTTTTTCAAGGGTACATAAATCAACAAATGGAGGAGAAATAAGAGAAGAAATAGGTAATTTGTTAGAAAGTTTCAAAACAAAAATGATTAACTCTTTTTCCTCACAAATGGATACTTTGCAGGTCAAATAGAAACAAGCAGAACCAAGGAAAGTATTATGCATTTTTTGTCCAAAATGCAGGAAGAAACATCCACCAAGGGAGTGCCCACTAAATAGTGTCCAGGTATGCCTTATTTGTGAATTAGACCATGCCACTGACCAATGTCCTTCTTTACCAGGGGTAAAAGCATCAATGAAGGCAACTAATGATGAAGCAGAGGTTGTCTATCTGATCACACAAAGGAGACAATGGCAACCAAGAGGTCAAGGTCTGAATTCTCAATTCTCTCCTCCAACATTTAATTATTGGAACAATCAACGACCATATGACCAGTCTAATTCCCCCCCTCCAAATCAAATGCTACCCTCTTATCAGGATCCCAATGCATGGTTACCTATGCCCCAACAACCAAATCACTATGGGCAATGGAACCCATATGGGAGAGGTCCTCAACAACAACTCAGTAATCCAAGCCAACACCAACCAAACTTCTTTCAACAACAGTTCCAACCCCCATACTGGCAACAACAACTGCAATTTCCTCCTAATAACTCACCAAAAAATCCTCCTTTACGACCTCAAATGCATGTGCAACCTAACCCAAACCCAAATAATAAGGCCATTTAGAACATAGACATACTTAATGTGCCAACCTTATCTATTACTCCTATGCCTTGTGATGAAATATACTTAAGATTAGGGAGAATAGTTGAGCCAATAGTTGAAGATGCTCCATATTTAGAATCAAATAAGGAATCAGGGGAGAGACCATCTGTTGATACAAAAGAAATTGACCAACCTATTCTAGAATCAACAGACCCACCATTCCCTAAAAGACTGAAAATTGCCAAGCCTGTGGAATTACCATCTTTCAATCTCCCTGGAGAATTGCAAAATCTGCACGTTAATATTCCACTACTGCAAGCAATAAGGGATGTCCCTATTTATGCCAATACTGTGAGGGATCTCTGTATCAGAAAACCTGGATGAAAACCTAAATATCCCCTCACAGTGCATGTAGTGGGGGATTTGTCTGAGCTCATGCTAGGAAAAACTCCACATATTAAATATGGCGACCAAGGAAACCCTACTGTCACAGTTAAAATCGAACATACATCTATTCAACATGTACTAGTTGATTTAGGGGCAGCAATTAACATCATGCCAATAGAAACTATGCAGTTACTACAAATCAGAACAAAAATCCGACCTACTCCTACTATTCTAGAATTAGCTGATCGCTCTACCATCAGACCAGAAGGAGTAATCGATGACTTAGTTGTTTCAGTAGACTCATGGGAGTATCCTGTTGATTTTGTCGTGTTGCAGCCCAAATCTAGTCTGGGAGGCCATCCTCTAATTCTGGGACGACCATGGTTAGCCACAGCTGACGCCTTCATAGGTTGCCGATATGGTTGTATGAATATCTCTGATGGTTACGACACAAAAAAACTTACCCTATATCCTCATGCTACACCCAGTGCAGAACCTGAAAACTCTCTATGGATGGACACTGAGGCTGAAAATTCTCTGCCTGTGGTAACTATAGGAAAGGCCTTGAGTTTCAAGGATGAGACAGAGGATGAATTAATCAACTGTTTTATTTGTGACCCCTCTGTTGTTACACAACACACACACCACCAATTGATCAGAGTCTTTGACCCTATGGCCCAGGAAGAAATGAACTCAGAAATGTTTTTCAGAAACTACTAACAATCAGAGTGATTCAGCTGTAACAGAAAATGCTGTAAAAACAGATGATGAAAGAGAAACCACTGAATTATTTCCTAAAGTCAGTTCCAATAGCGTCGCTATGGAAATCGAACCTGGAAGAATCTTGAACATCAATCCCGATCTCTCCAGCGTTGAAACTCAACGACTGATGAATTTACTGATTGAACATAAAGAAGCATTTGCATGGGATTACATGGATATGAAAGGCATCACCTCTAAGCTATGCACCCACTATATATACATCGAAGAAGATTGCCAACCCATTTGCCAACCACAAAGGAGGATGAACCCAAACCTTAAAGAAATTGTTAAAGAAGAACTTTAGAAACTTCTCAATGTTGGATTCATCTATCCTATATCAGACAGTGAGTGGGTATCACCATTTTTTATTGTGCCTAAAAAGAATGGTAAGTGGAGAGTGTGTGTGGACTATCGAGCCCTGAATAAGGGAACACAAAAGGATCATTTCCCTCTGCCATTTATTGATAAGGATTTAGATAACTTAGCCGGAAAAAAATATTTTTCTTTCCTAGATGGATTCAGTGGCTATAACCAGATACAAATTGCCCCATAGGACCAAGATAAGACCACCTTTAGCAGCCCCTGGGGAACATTTTCCTACAAGGTTCTCCCATTTGGCTTGTGTAATGCAGCAGTCACTTTCCAGAGAGCTGTGATTGGTATTTTCTCTGATATGGTGAATGACTGTATGGAAATATTCATGGATGAATTTACACCTTATGGGACTGATTTCGAAGATGCTTTGTCTAATCTGGAAAAAGTGCTCAAAAGATGTCAACAATCTCATCTTTCTTTAAGTATATAAAAGTGCCATATGATGATGCACGGAGGGGTAGTGCTGGGACACTTCATCTCTTATGCAGGGATTCAGGTAGATCCAACCAAAATCCAGGTAATTTTGGACATTCCAACTCCACCAACTCAGAAAGAGGTAAGAAGTTTTTTATGACATGCTCGGTATTACAGGAGATTCATAAAATTTTCTCTAAACTTGCCTGTCAATTGTTTTTCTCACTAACAAAAGATGTTAACTTTCGTTGGACTGACGACTGTGAATTGTCTTTTGCTGATCTTAAACAGAGATTGTATATAGCTCCCATCTTGAGAGGGCCCAATTGGGCTCTACCTTTTCACATTTCTTCATATGCCTGTGATACTACAATTGGTGCAGTACTAGGGCAACAGGAGGACAAAGAACCCTATGCTATCTACTATATCAGCAAGAACATGGCTCCTGCTGAGTTAAATTACACAGTTACTGAAAGAGAATTCTTGGCAGTAGTATATGCAATCAA